>JASTWL010000993.1:0-60639 GCA_035220575.1 Temnothorax rugatulus
TTTACCGATCACCCTGAGTAAACGAGGCCTGATCGATGCTGTAGGACAAATAAGTAAAACATTATTTGGCACCATGGATGCTGAAGACGCGAAAATCATAAATGAGCAAATACAGTTACTAATAACCAACAACAAACATTGCAACACGCGACGAAAATCAATTGAAAATCATTAATGCTACAATAGTCATATTGAGAAACTAGAAAAAACACTATCATATAACGAAAATCTGATGGCTAACGTTACAAGAAAAACTAGAAGAACAGCTTATGTACCGAGAGGAATAGACGAACAACTATTAATATTAAACGCTATTTTGAATGATCTCACGACAGACATAAACGACATTAAGACTATCTGACTCACGCAAACCACAATATTTTATTAACGCGCGTGCTCCCGATCGAAAAAATAATCGTAGAACTAAGAGAAGCAACCGCACACATAGACAGAGGATTAAACTTTCCATTCAAATACAAGCAGAAAACTGGAATTCTATCCAAAAGTATCTAAATGTAAACGCGTATTACGATAACTCGAACATATATACTATTCTCGTATTCCCATTGATAGCGTACCCAACATACGAAATTATAAAAATCACTCCTGTACCGAGACACAATGACCATAATGTTTCACACTCCTAGAACCCTCTCATACCCTACTAGGAATAAATCGAGAAAATCACAATTATATAATTTTAAAAGAAAGCGATTTAAATGAATGTACGCGAGATAATACCAAATTCACTTGCGCTCAAAATCTCCCCGTCTATTTTATAACTGTGAATGCGCCGACTGAAATACAACTCTTCAATAAAACGTCGAGATATATAGAAAACCGAAACAGCGCCACTAATCTCAATGTAACACTCTGGATTGCAGTATCAGAACCTCAGACATGGTTATTTTCCACTCCAAAAACAACCGGACATAATAATTCAATGCAAAGATTGCCAGAAAATAAAGTAAAAATAGAGAAAACCGGAAAATTACATTACGCGACAGTTGTAGATTAACTACACCAGATATATATCTAGAGACCAAAAATCGAGTGTACAATAAAAATGTAAAAATATATTTACCAGAATTTAACGTAACAGACACAATAGGAAAAAGTATAACAATAACAATAAATAGAATCCGATAAGGAAATAAATTTGGAACCATAATCAAGGATCCGACAGAATTAATAAAATTAAGCTTGAATATAGAAGAAATCAAAAAGGAAATGGAAAATAACCACCGAACATTTTTACGATAAAAATATTATATATCCCGTAGGCTCCACAATCACAATTGTAATAGTAATAATATCATAGCTGTAATCATCTATGTAATCAAAAAAGAAGGGACCACTAAAAAAATTTATAATACCAAAACATCATGTAAAATAGTATAAGAAACCTAGATTGTAACCTCTCAAGAAAAAGAAAACGCACATAAATAAACGAAAAACTACGTTTTTCTTTTTCCGCGGGGGGAGGGATGTTGTGAGCGCACAACGATATAGGTAATTCGACCTTAGCGACAGAAGTCGAATATGACTTCCGCCGAAACTCCTGACGATTGCATCGGACGAGCGATCATCCGATGCAAGTCGATACCGGAAACCGAAGCGCGGATTCCGGGGCGACCGAAACCGCTGACGCGAAGGCCAGCGCGAGGCGTTGGCAACGAGAATTCCGCGCTAACTCGGAAGTCCCGAGTTAGCAACTGGACTCGGTCGCAAAGACTATAAAAGACCGCCGAATCGGCATGCAGGCAGTCGGTCGAAGAACAGCTAGCAGTCGCGTCCGAAACACCTACGATTCCTGAAAACGAACCGCAAGGCGGGAACTCGAGAAGAAGAGACACCTTGTGTAGATCAAGCCCATTTATCAAATACAGACATTAATTGGAAATCACACGTGTTGATTCATTCCTTGCACGCTCGCAAACGGAACTCGATACCCTTAGCCGATCAGCGGCTAACAATTAATACAAAGATTTATTTAAATTACAAAAAAGCGACTTTTCCCAAATAAAAATTACCATGAGGATGTCATCCCTAAATGATTTCCAATCGATTCCATTTATAATAAACATTAAACATAGTCGCTATCTGCTAACTTGACGCTCGATAAATTTTGTTAATAACAAAAAATCTATTCTTTCCCAAATGTTACAATTTTCCCAAACTTCCCCAAATGATTCCCAAATTATAGGAAAAAGAATAATTGAAAAATATTCAATTAGTCTGCTAACTCTACGGCGGTGCGAAACTGCCTGTGCGAAAGCTATGTGCGATATGAGGCGATGTGAGGCCTGGCACGGCCGGGCGTGCGTCTTTTATAGTCCTTGACTTTCTAGAAGATTCCGCCGGTGTTCGATAACAATTTGGTCGGAGACAAAGGGCGTTCGCGAATCTTCCAGAAAGTCAGAGGACAAGTTGTTTGTTATTTTTTCGCGACCGAAAAAAGCCGTCTGAGTCGCAAGGCTGACACGCGCTTTTCAAGCCGCGCGATTCGCGGAGCGGCGACCATGTGCGCACCACGTCACGCAGGCGAGCGCACGCTCGTGATTGGCGCACGCGGTGCTCGGTGTGATCCCTCGCGGCAAGGCGCCTTTTCCGAACACAATAAAATTACATTAGGTTCAGCCTGAATTTCAACGTAAATCAATGTAAATTAATAAGATCTATTCGTTAAAGATATTTTAACGTATAAACTTCCTATAACATGCAATAATATTTTATGATAAGTTCACTATTATTGTAATTATACGTGGAAATTCACATAAGTTACATATAATATTAAATCATGAGAGAATATGTGGTATATTTTATTATGTTTTTGTAATTAATATTTTATAAATATCTATCATGAAAAAGAGAAATGCACTTGTTATCCTATTGAATAATACTTTTTAAAGCCCAAAGTCTATTATAATTTATCAGAATTTGTCATTTAGCATTTGTATTTAAATAAATATGTAGGTTATAAACCAGAGCATATTGCAACGTATACAATATTTTATAATAAAATTATATGTTATTGAATACTGTACAATTGAATTAGACTTTTTCATAATATTCTATATACTTCTAATCTATAATATCCTTAATATTATATGCTCCTATTTTTATGTATTCCATGATATTCTATTTTTTATTTCATGATATTCTATAACATTCTGTACTTTTACTGAATAATATGTTATAATATTATATTTTCCTATTCTATGATGTTCTATAATATTCTATTGTATTATTTAATGATATTCAATAAAACTTAAATCTCCTATTGCATGATATATTACATAATATTCCAATCTCCTATTCTATGATATTCCACAATATTCTGTTCTTCCATTCTATAATATTCCATAATATTCTGTTCTCCTATTTGATTATATTCAATAATATTCTATTCTCCTCATCCCTCCTCCACTTTTTCTCCTCTATTCTGTTCGTTAACTCCATACTTCTTCCTTTCCTTCCTTCTTCCTTCGCCCTATAATTTCCGCTAGTAATGTATATATGATTGCTTTGTTTCTTTTACTATGATACGGCTGGCCTATACTCATAAAGCAATAATATTCATAGAAAATTAACTAAAAACGGTCACAGAAAAGTGTCTTATATATATAATCCCTATATAAAAATTTAGAGGTAGGATAAATGAGTAATATCTGTGTCTTTTCTCTCTGTGTCTATTCTCTTTTATAAATATACATTCTTTAAATTATAAAAAGATACATTACATATAATATACTATAACTACTGAATCTTAAACGTATTTGGCATGCGACAAAAATATGATATGTTTTCAATATTAATGTGTGCAACTTTCTTCTTAATAATATCTAAACTGAACCACTCTAAATCGAGCGACTTTGACACCACTTCTAAAATTGGATCAATTATTATACTTCCAATGCATAGTGGTTGTTCGGCGCTCCGCCTTGTAAATAATTGTACATATAAGTCATAGTAGATATTTTGTAGTTTGTAATCTTGTAAATTTCGCGCGAAACGTCGGCGGATCGCGAGCAGAAAATGCGACTCACCTGTCGGTGCTGCCATCGCCCATCCGCCGACGGCACACCCACTGCCCCCCCCCCCTCCCCAAAAGGGAGCAACTACTCGCCCGTGGCACGTTTTAGGACCGCGGGCCGGCGTGGGCACTCATCGTCAAGCTGCCTTACGGCTCACACAGACTCATCGTTAAGCCGCCTTACGGCACACACGGACTCATCGTCCAGCCGCCTTATGGCTATCATCGCTACACAACCCGACTGGTCACATCGTCAAGGAGCTGAGCAGCTCGGAACGTTCCCGGAGTCTTTCCTACTCTCTTGCTTGCTTACTATCGCCTTGCTACCTGCCTGCTGTCTTGCTTGCCTGCTCTGTTTCCCGCTTGCTTGTACGTGCCTGCCGGCCGCGCGCCGACCGAGCCGAGACCCACGGAGCAGTTACGCGGTCGGAGGACAGGACGAGGACCGGTGGATTCCTGGTGACGACGGCCGACACGGTGAGTCGCTTCGCTTTATGTTCGCTGCATGCGTCGTGCACGCTATTCGTTTCGTGAGGAGCCAATACCCCTCTGGTCCTTCGAAACCAGCTTAGTAGACCAATTCGCGAATCCGGGGTTCGCTCAACCGCCCCCCGAGCAGTGGTTGTACAATATATACATATCTTAATATATAACATTTATTATTATACAGAACTATTTTAAATATTTGTACAATATTACCATATACATTTTCAAAAAATCTATCATCAGTTTTTCTAATTCTCTTGTCACTCGCTCTATATAAAACGTTTTCGTGATACATACCATGAAAAACTTGTATATCATTCATATCAACGTTATCGTGAAATTTATTATTAATAAGCTGTTTAATATCAAGAGACACGGTAGTGTCTCGCGTCAAGTCAGAAAAATTCATCAAAAGCGTCATCATCACAGGAAAGCGAGGCCGACCGTGTATCTTTACGCGACGCGACGGGTTGCGAGTACTCGAGATGTTGAGATCTCATATAACGAGTGAACGGATCAAGTTCTAAGTAGGCTTGATCGATAGCTTAGGGTTCGAATTGGGGGGGTATCTCCTATAACATTTTCCGCTACGTGCCCTACGAGCGGAGATATTACGATGTAAAGTCGAAAATGTGAAAAATATTAAGAAACGTCGTCGTCGTCGCCGTATGTACGGTTGCTTTTTTCCTCGATAGATGGCATAGTGTTGCTACATTGAAAAGAGACAGCATATTATTGAAAAGAGACAGCATATATTACGTGCGCGCTCATCGCTCAGTGCGTTTGCGCGGACAGCACGCTGTCAGTCAGTCAATCAACATATAACCTAGAAATACGTATCGCGTTCGCGCGTAACACCGTGGTCTCTCATTATAATAAATATAATTCCGAATTTCGGTCGCGTCGTGCAAGATACGATAATTCCGAATTTCGGTCGCGTCGCGCAAGAATCGAAGTGCCTGTGGGTGTCACAAGAGGCAAAATATTCTTATAACTATTTTGGTACTACAATGCTACAGAGTCAATGATCTTCTATTCTATATTCAGGTGAATATCAAGAGACACGGTAGTGTCTCGCGTCAAGTACACGCGAAGCGAGACCGCACCGTGACTCTTTTATACGTGACTAAGTACATGTGACAGGAATTATAGTAGTTTACGTTTACGTGAGTATTACTTCTGTAACAACGTATACGATATCATCGTAGTTACTGTATAAAATCTCTCATTTACGCGGAGGAATTATCGTATCTTAAGTTACTACAGAAGTAACGCTCGCGTAAACATAGGTTAGGTTACCGGTTTTTACAAAATTTTACATAAAACGTGAGATTCACTTATGTATGCAAGTTCAACGCTTATTGAGTTAATGTGTAATAATTTTCCTATTAATATAAATAGATGGAACGTGAAAAAGAGCAGGAAAAGGAAAGAGCGCTAGCGGCGAAGAAAAGATGCCGAAAAATCTCCGCAGTCAGAAAATGTGGAATCTGATGGCCCCGCGATTAAGAAGATAAGAAAAATCCATATATAGATACAAGTTTCTTGCCAGATAGGGAAAGGGAGGAGGAGGAAAATAATTTAGGGAAGAATTAAAGCAAGACTGGGCTAAAAGTAAAACGCATTGAAGGAGGAAGAAATTCAGATCACATTCAGTTATTGGGATGGATCTGGCCATCGTCGGAGTGTTATAATGAAGAAAGATGAATGTATCAGTGATTTAGAGATACTCCAGTGTCACTTTTGGAGTAACATTGGCGTGATATATAATGTTCTGCTGCATAAATTTAATTTTCACATACAGGTAATTCTATCTATCAGCTTCTTCAGAGATGTTTAGAAGTTCTGAGGCATGCATTCAGCGAGCTTAAACAGTAATGGCAGATCAGTTAATGTATGTCAAGGAGGATCTTCTTATATTACCGCACTATTAGACGTTTTACGATTTTATTGTAACTAAGGTAAATATACTAATAATAAAACTTATGAAGCAATATCATAATGGTGGCATGTTATTTTATTTTACTTAGGTATTATCACGATTGAAAGAATACTTTGTATAATTCTCCTTTATGTTATTTTAGATCATGGTACGAGAAGAACAAACACATTTTTCCAGCGAGTAGGGGGAACCTTTTGATCCAACGAAAAGTTACGACAAGTATACAGTGTCGGATAAAATAGGAAGAAAGATAAAATTTGATAAACTTAGATTCAACGAATTGTTCAATTTCGTTTAAAGGATTCAGATTTTAAAAGGACTGTAATTTAGTAGAGCTACATAATTGAGTAAATGAATTAAATATCACATAATTGAATGAATTAAAATGACAGTCCTTAAAAATACAATGTAGCTACTATATATATACATATATATATATATATATATATATATATATATATATATATATATATATATATATATATATTACAATCTTCTTTATAATGAATCAATTGTATGATGAAACAAAGATGTTTATCTGTATATTTATAATATTTACAGTCCTTTGAATCTGAATCCTTTAAACAAAATTGGACAATTCGTTGAATATAAGTTTATCAGATTTTATCTTTTTTCCTATTTTTATCCGACACTGTATACTGGTCGTAACTTTTCGTTGGATCAAAAGGTCTCCATCTACTCGCTGGAAAAATGTGTTTGTTCTTCTCGTACCATGATCTAAAATAACATAAAGGAGAATTATACAAAGTATTCTTTCAATCGTGATAAATACCTAAGTAAAATAAAATAACATGCCACCATTATGATATTGCTTCATAAGTTTTATTATTTAGTATATTTACCTTAGTTACAATAAAATCGTAAAACGTCTAATGGTGCTGTAATATAAGATCCTCCTTGACATACATTAACTGATCTGCTGACCATTACTGTTTTAAGCTCGCTGAATTCATGCCTCAGAACTTCTAAACATCTCTGAAGAAGCTGATAGATAGAATTACCTGTTTGTGAAAATTAAATTTATGCAGGAGAACATTTTATATATCACGCCAATGTTACTCCAAAAGTGACACTGGAATATCTCTAAATCACAGATATATATATATATATATATATATATATATAATATATATATACACATTCACCTTTCTTCATTATAACACTCCGACGATGGTCAGATCCATCCCAATAACTGAATAACATAAAAGAGAATTATACAAAGTTATTTTTAATGATAATACCTAAGAAAAACTTTTCCGGCATGTGATTCCTCGATTCAACAGAAGCATCGTATGTACATAACACGAATATCATCGTGAACGTCATTCAAAGAATTGCACGTGTCGAAAAATCCAGCCCAATCTAACAAACCCGATCATTTATCTTCTCATTTCTCACATAAATTAAAGGAGAATGCTAAATTTATCTTTAAAAATAGGAAAAATTCAAGCAGCTGTAACTTTGTTAAAATAAACAAATTTAAATTAAAAAAAGGGTTTTAAAGCTTGAAATCTTACTTTCGAAAGGTTACTATTATTTTTTAGTTTCTGTGAGTTTGATAATTTTACATATAAAAAACTACGAGCTGGACAAAATAGAAAATTTTTTCTCACTTTGTGGGCCTGTCACGTGCACAAAAAAAAATCTGCGAAAATTTTCGACTTCCTAACATGAAAGCTTGAAGTTTTCCTTGTAAAATCTTTTTTTAAAACTGTTTCTACGATATTTTGTTACTAAGTTATTGTGGATGGAATAAGAAATGAGCATTTGACTTTGATCCACGATAACTCAGCAACAAAAAATCGTAGAAACATTTTTAAAAAAAGATTTGTAAGGAAAACTTCAAGCTTTCACGTTACAAAGTCGAAAATTTTCGCAGATTTTTTTTGTGCACGTGACTGGCCCACAAAGTGAGAGAAAAATTTTCTATTTTGTCCAGCTCGTAGTTTTCTATATGTAAAAATTATCAAACTCACCGAAATTAAAAAATAATGGTAACCTTTCGAAAGTAGATATTTAAAGCTTTAAAATCCTTTTTTTAAATTTAAATTTCGTTTATTTTTAACAAATTATTGTAATACAGGAATAAAGATGTTTATAAATAGCCTAATCTCCTACATGTGCATGTGTTTAGTAAAGAAAATTTATTTTTATATGTACAGATCCTTCTTGTTGAACATACAGAAGTGTTATGTTTACATACTATTACTTAGACATATTATCACCTAAGGATATACTATAATACTAGTACATGTTTATAATAACATATTACGCTGAGTTGTATTTGTATTTTATGTCGCAAAATATATATGTTATAAACATGTACTGTTTAATGCTTATATGATCCCTAATACTACAAAAAGAAATGATATCACAACAAAATTACCTTTTTAAAAAAAAGGTAAAAAAAAGGCGTCAAGTCACGCGTTTGAAGAAAGTGGTTATCTAAAAAAAAACCGATGAGGTATCTTTATACCTAAAAAAAAATGATGTGGTATGTTTGTATCTCAAAAAATCGAAGTATCTCTGTACCTAAAAAAAAAACCGATGAGGTATTTTTATACTTCTAAAAAATCGATGTGGTATGTTTGTATTTTCACAAAAATAAATGATATCTATAAATTGCGCCAAGTAAAAAATGATAATCCAACACAGGAATACAAGGTATTTAAATGCAAAGATGTTAATCGCAAAGATTAAAAACTGTTAAAGAAGTAACAATAAAAAATGCAAATATTTTATTGAAATAAAAAAAAATTTCGTACAAAAACTTGACGCTGCTTTTTTACTCCAGTCACAACAAAATTATTTTTTTAAAAAAAGGTGCGAAGTACACGCGCAGCATGTTAGCTCGAAGAAAGTGGTTATGGAGTAAAAAAGCAGCGTCAAGTTTTTGTACGAAATTTTTTTTTTATTTCAATAAAATATTTGCATTTTTTATTGTTACTTCTTTAACAGTTTTTAATCTTTGCGATTAACATCTTTGCATTTAAATACCTTGTATTCCTGTGTTGGATTATCATTTTTTACTTGGCGCAATTTATAGATATCATTTATTTTTGTGAAAATACAAACATACCACATCGATTTTTTAGAAGTATAAAAATACCTCATCGGTTTTTTTTTAGGTACAGAGATACTTCGATTTTTTGAGATACAAACATACCACATCAATTTTTTTTAGGTATAAAGATACCTCATCGGTTTTTTTTAGATAACCACTTTCTTCAAACGCGTGACTTGACGCCTTTTTTTTACCTTTTTTTTAAAAAGGTAATTTTGTTGTGATCTTCATCTACATTATTGTCCATGTCTAAAAGATACGAATTTGCACAGATTTTTGAGATGTTTTGCCTTAATATATAACTGTTGTTCAATAAATTTCTACAAAATAACTTGAAGAAATACTGTCACATGAATTCAATAACTTGCTTTCCAGTATAATTTTTTGAATTAAACGTTTTGACATTTGCTTCAGAACGCCTTTTGGGCCTGTTAATTTTTGTTTTAATACGAAAATTCCATTTTCGAATGGAAAAGTAGAAGTCATACAAAATGGACCACTTTTATACACGTGATCAATTACATGTAGTAGAGCATGAGTATTGAAAGTCATGGTTGAAAGTCCGTAATACGGTTCACAATTTCCAGTAAACCGAATAATATCTATTTTGCATTGTTCTAGATTTTTTACCGTTATATTTTCAGACAAAAGAATATGTATTGAACGTACTAGTAATGCAAACGAACTTAGAAATTTTGTTCCTAATATTCCTAACAGACATGGAATGCTTGTATATAAGACCCAGAATCTCCATTCGCTTGCCTTCCATTTTCCAGCATTGAATGAACGAGGAGTTCGGTGAATTTCGCGAGGCAATTTAATGTTTAATAAATCTTTTCTCAACATTTTTTATATCATCCTTTGTAAGATGAAATTCATCTTTTCCATTCGCAGTCCAAATTTTCGTCCACAAAGCATAAACCGTACCGAGTAATAAAGTGTGCATATAGTCGTATGCAAACCCCCATACGCAATCAAAATTATGCAGATTAGTAATTTCTGCGTATCCTTTAACGCCCATTACGAATCTGTTTGCTTCTTCTGCTTGCAACATATCTTGAATAAAGGTATCGTGATTCCTTAAAGGAGAATCATCGTCTTCAAAAGGATACCGCATAGCACCATTTTCGTATTTTCCAAAATGATAACACCAACTACACCCGTAATGACCATTAAATTGCAAATGATTTTGCATAACAGGTCGTGCTACTGAATCTACTGTTGCGCATAGAGGTTTCAATACGAAGGTAATCTCTTCATTGTTAGATATTTTTATTGTAACTCCATTTTGCATCAAATCTCTCAATTGTTCAATAAATACCTTCATGTACAAATTCATAAATTTTGGACTTGTGTTGGCGAAATTCTCGGCCGGGCGTAACTCCGGTTCGCCAATTGGAGCAGAAAAGGCCGGGTCGACCCCGACAGGGATCCGGAGTGCGGAGAATGAGCGGACAATGACCTTTTGCACTTTAAAGTTGCACGGCACTTTATTTTACAATGTACAGTTTCGCCGAGGGCCTTTACAGCGTAGAAATGCACCTCTCGCTGTAAGCGAGGATAAGATGCGGACGCACAGAGGCGTTAAGTTCGTCACCGCACGGTGAGCGCGGATCCAGCGCGCGAATGGCGCGGTTGCGAGTGCCTGCGAGACACTTTGCTGAGTGCACTGACGGCACTGTAACTGCAGCGCGGATGCACAACGGGGCGTAAATCCGCGTGAACCGCCACTTGCGAGACTAACAAATGCTGAGTGCACTGACGGCACTGTAACTGCAGCGCGGATGCACAACGGGGCGTAAGTCCGCGTGAACCGCCACTTGTGAGATTAACGAATGCACGACGGCGAGACCGCGTGAATCGGAGTAGAGATCTGTGCGTACGGGTGCAAGTCGGCTGGAACGACCGCTTGAACCGCTCGATTATCTTCTACTGAGGGACCGGAGCTCTCGCGGGCCCGTTTCCGGAACATTCCGTGACGCGACAATTGAAAGGGCCAATCGGCGCGTTTCGCAGGATCACGGGATCCTCGCATGTCCGGATCGATAACGCGACGCGAGAGACTGCGCGGTCAGGGGTGACGCGGGGGAGCGGCGCGAAGTCGCCTCGTTCAGGGGGCGGCTCAGGGATGGCGTCAGCGGTATCGATCGCGGTGATCGATTGCGGTAAAAATCCTGAACATACCGCCCGCCGCGAATACCGATTCGCAATAAAGACAGGAGCCGCCCGCCGTGACGAATGTGGATCTCGCGCCGCCCGCCATGCGGAGCACTGCGAGTGCTGAAACAAACTTAAGAATTAACAACTTAAACTAGAATTAACAATGTACAGAATTATTTACAGTATGTACAGATATACGGTGCGATTAAGCGCACAATGCTTCGCAGCTATCACGGAATGTCACTCTGGATCACTACGATCGGTATTCACATCAACCGGGAGAAATGACAACTTAACGATCGCGCGTTTGTACGTGGATTTGGCCGTTCTGACCGTAACGACGCGTGTAAGTCCATCCTCGCCAGGGTGACACTCGATGATTCTGCCCAACTCCCACTTGTTCGGAGGAGCTAGTGAGTTTCGCAGAAGTACTAAGCGTCCGACTCGAGCAAGATTTTGAACCTCAAGCCACTTGGGGCGTTGCTGCAATGTATGCAGATAGTCATTCGACCACAGCTTCCAAAAGCTATCGCGCATTTGCTGAATTAGCTGCCATCGAGTGAGACGCGTTTCCTTTTCGTCGAGCAAAGAAGGCGTGGGGGCGCTTGTTAGCGCGGTGCCAATTAGAAAATGACTCGGTGTCATTGCACAATAATCATCTACATTGTCGGACATCTGAGCGAGCGGTCGCGAGTTCAGACACTCTTCGATTTTACATAAGAGCGTGGTCAGCTCCTCGAATGTCAGCGTGTGTGCTCCGATGACGCGTTTCATGTGAACTTTGACGCTGCGGACGCACGCTTCCCACAGTCCGCCGAAATGCGGCGCGGACGGAAGAATGAAGTTCCACCGAACGCCTTGAGTCGCGGTTTGATTTCGAAAGTTCGGATCGCGTACGGCTCTCTTCCATGCGGCGGAAATTTCGCGATGAGCGCCGTGAAAGGTCGTCGCGTTGTCTGAATACATGTCACTGGGAACGCCGCGACGCGCACAAAACCGATCGAATGCAGCGACGAACGCGGAAGTCGTACAGTCGCTAACGAACTCTATGTGCGTGGCTTTCACTGCCATGCACACAAACACGGCAATATACGCCTTTCTCGATTTGTATCCTCGACCGGGTGTAGATCTGACCTGTATCGGTCCGGCATAATCTACCCCGCAATGTAGGAATGCGCGTGACGTCGACGTAACGCGAAACGCGGGCAAGTCGCCCATCAACTCGCTCGCGATCTTGGCATTTTCCCGCGCGCATGTGACACATTGATGCAAAATAGCGCGGATTGTTTCACGCGCCCGCAATATCCAGTACGTTTCACGCAGCCGGTGCAGCGTGTATTGCGGCTCAGCGTGGAGGGCGCGTAAATGTGTATCGCGTATTAACGCGGCAACGGCCGGATGGGCAGCGAGCACAACCGGGTGCTTTTTGTCGTGCGGAAACGTTGAATGGCGGATGCGACCGCCAACTCGAATAAGCCCGTGCTCGTCGAGAAACGGTTTAACGGCAGTAATTTACTGCTTTTCGAGATGCGCTGTGCGCTCTCTAGCTGAGCGTATTCGACAGGGACAGCTGACGTTGAACGTTTCTCAGCTAAAGGATGCGCGCGAAGTTAATTTCGGCCGGACTGAGCGGTTCCGGCGCGGTTTGCGACGGCGCATTTGACTTGACGCGACCACTTTCGCGAGCGCACCGAACAAATCGCATGACGTAAGCGGTGACTCGCACCAGCTTGCTCCACGACGAGAATCTCTCGCCGAGATCCCATCGATCGCGAGATTGCATGAGGTGCACGGGAGCGCGAACTCGCTCTTCCGGCGGTGTTTCCTGCGAATCTGATTGAGGCCTAGATGGCCATTGATCGGACGAAAGTTTGAGCCAGTCAGGCCCTGTCCACCACAAGGGTTGACTTATAAGATTTTCCGGTGGCACGCCTCGCGACACGAGATCGGCCGGATTTTGTTGTGAGGGCACGTGATGCCACTCGACGTTCGGCAAAAGGGTTTGCACCTCGTGAACCCGATTTGCGACGAATGTTGGCCATCGGGAAGGAGGCTGCGAAAGCCAGGCTTCTGTGACCTTCGAATCGGTCCAACAGTGGTACGATTTAATCGCGATGGTGAGAGCAGATCGGATCGCGTCGATTGCGCGCGCGAGAAGGACCGCGGCGCTCAGCTCTAATCGAGGAATACTCATGGGTTTGAGCGGAGCTACTTTGGATTTTGACATGAGCATCGTGACTTCGACTGTTCCGTCGATGTGCGTAACTCGTAGATAAATGACCGCTCCGTATGCGGAGGCAGACGCATCGGCAAACCCATGAATTTCAGCGCTGAGCGTATCGGATCCGTAACCCGTCCAACGCGGAATCGAGATTTGTTTCAAGAGCGGCAATTGAAAGTAGTAATCTCTCCATTTTCGGAGGAGATCGTCAGGGATGACGTCGTCCCATTCAGAGCGAAGCAGCCAGAGCTGCTGCATGAGAATTTTCGCGGTGATGACCACGGGAGCCATCCAGCCGAGAGGGTCGAAAATTCGAGCGATGGTCGAGAGAATTGATCGTTTCGTGTCGGGGACCGACTCTACAAGTGTGACGTCGAATTGAAAGACGTCTTTGTGGGGATCCCACTTGAGACCGAGCACTTTGAGACGCTCGTCAAATTCGAGCGTTATGGCGGAAGCCAGGCCATGATCCTGAGGATCGATGCCTTCGAGCAGTACAAGATTGTTACTTGCCCATTTGCGTAGATGAAATCCTGCTCTTTTCAAGAGAGAGATTAATTGATCTCGCGTTTGAAGCGCGAGAGGTATATCGTCTGCACCGAACACACAGTCGTCGACGAATGTGTGCAGCTGCAAAACCGGAACAGCTAACGGGAATTCCGCGCCCTCGTCTTTGGCGACTTGTTCGACCACACGGAGGGCGGCATTCGGCGCGTTCGCGTTACCGTAGGTGACGGTTAGTAAAAGATAGGCTATTAATGGCGAGGTCGGCATGGGTCGCCATAAGATTCGCTGATATTCTACGTCGCAGGGGTGGACAAGAATTTGGCGATACATCTTGGCGATGTCGGCGGTGAAGACAAATCGATATTGCCGCCATCGCAAGATAATGAATGATAACTCAGGTTGCAATTTGCGGCCAACCATGAGATGATCATTCAAGGAGAGACCATTGGAGGTCGGATGAGAAGCGTTGAAAACAACGCGCAAACGAGTTGTCGAGCTATGCTCGCGTATAACTGCGTGATGCGGTATGTAATATACCTGACCATCGGAAGGGTCGTCTCGCGGCGCCTTGACCATGTGTCCGAGACGCTCGTATTCCGCGAGAAACTCGTTGTATTCTTTTGCGAGATCCGGATTTGACTTTAACCGCGACTCGAGACGCGAATACAACGCGATCGCGGACGATTTCGATTCGCCTATGTTGATAGGGGGCCCCGATTTGAACGGTAACCGCACTATATACTGCCCATTGGAGGCACGAGAATGCGTCGCCACGAAATGCTCTTCGCATCGAATCTCTTCCGGTGAGAGATGTGTTTGCTGAGGAAGTTCTTCGACCTCCCAGAAACGTCGCAATTGGTCGGAGATATCCGACAGCACCGTGCAGTGGTGCGTTTGAATGCGAGCCGGCCGTGACTGCGACGGTACCGGCATCGGGCCGGACAGGAACCATCCGAATATAGAGTTTTGAGCGACGGGCTCATGAGGGGCGCGACTACGGACTTCCGGTAATAAGATCGCGCCATACAAGTCAGCACCGATGATGACGTCAATCGGCGCTGCGCTAGTCGGATCGTTGTCGGCTAGCGAGAGTTCGCGAATGTACGACTTCTTGGTTATATCCGGCACCCGGTGCGGAATGTAAGTCGTAAGCGACTTGAGAACAAGAGCGGAGACGGAGGACCTCGGGCCCGTGCCGTCACGCGCTGACACGTAAACGGTAGCTGCGCTGCGTGCGGTGGCAGCGGTCTCGCCGATCCCAGTGATAGAGACGGAGACGCGCGTACGCGGGAGACGCAATCGCTGAGCTAAACGTTCGGTGATCAAAGTTGTAACGGAACCTTGATCCAATAACGCACGAACTGTAGTATGTCGACCGTTGAGACTGCTCACCTTAATCCAGGCAGTGGCTAGCAAAATATTCGATTTCGAAAAGCTCGTGTGAGCTAATAAATGTGACGTTACTTCGTCAGTTGAATCTGTTTTCGCGTCCGCGGATAAAGGTGAGTTCTCGGTTGTCGAGCTATTGTTATTATTCACATCGGTCGTGTGAAGAAGCGTATGGTGCTTCTGCTGACATTGACGGCATGTATTCTTGCTTGAGCACGCATCGCGAGTATGCCGTGTGCTCAGGCAATTGTAACAACAATGAAACTTCTTCGCGAGATCACGTCGTTGAGCGACGCTTTTATTTTGAAAGTCCGGACAAGCGGACAAGAAATGCGTCTTTTGGCACATGGGACACTTGTTCGTACAGGCATTAGCTGCGTGAGTTTGAACTGATGAATGTTGTTTATTGCCCTTGACTTGAGGCAAAGCAGGGAGAATATTCTCGAGCGCACGTATTCGCGACTTGAAGAAATTATCAAGTTGCTCGTATGTGGGATAATCTAATGTATCTCCAAGTTGTAATTCCCATGCTTTACGAGTGCCTTTATCAAGCCTTTGTACTAACAAATAAACCAACATGTCGTCCCATGTGTCAACTGCACGGCCGAGGTTTTTTAGAGACTGAATTGAAACGCTTGCTTTATCGCGCAACGCGGTGAGAGCGGCGGCGGAATCTGAGGTCGCGGGAGGAAGCGTATGCAGAGAATGTATGTGCTCGTGCACCAACCGTCGGCGATTATCGTATCGCGCGAGCAACAAATTCCATGCGATTTTGAAATTTGCATCCGTTAAAGCCAGATTGTGCGTATGGCATCGCTGGCTTCGCCTTTCACGCACGAATGTAAATACTGCAACCGATTGACCTCTAACAAGTCACGATTGTTAATAATGAGCGCGGTGAATTGATCGCGAAACGCTTCCCACTCGCGGAACTCTCCGGCGAATTTTGGTAAATTAATGCGCGGAAGCTGAAACGCGGTACGCGGCGATGCGCTGATATTACATTGGCTTACGGGGGATGACCCAGGGTTGACCTGCGGCGGCGACTCCAACCTGCTCATCCACTCAGCCATGTGGTCGGATGTCGTCAGGAACGTCTCCTCGCACTTGTCGAAACGATCCTCGGTGAAGTATCGGCTCGTGGCGATGAACTCCTTGGTGGCGGCAGCCAGAATCTTGCCGTGGAGAAGCTCAAACCGAGCGTAGTTTTCCTTAAGCTGCAGCAATCGGTTGCGAACCACTCCAATCGTGTAATTCGCCTTGCCGATCTTCTTAAAATTGTCGAGGGCTCGGTCAATCGCATGAATTGCGACTTTCTGTTGCGCCATGAGGTCATCCATCTTAGTTGAGCGTCCGTCACTTAGGCGTATGGCACCGTGGCACTCCGATCCGGCTCGAAGGACCAGATTTTATGTTGGCGAAATTCTCGGCCGGGCGTAACTCCGGTTCGCCAATTGGAGCAGAAAAGGCCGGGTCGACCCCGACAGGGATCCGGAGTGCGGAGAATGAGCGGACAATGACCTTTTGCACTTTAAAGTTGCACGGCACTTTATTTTACAATGTACAGTTTCGCCGAGGGCCTTTACAGCGTAGAAATGCACCTCTCGCTGTAAGCGAGGATAAGATGCGGACGCACAGAGGCGTTAAGTTCGTCACCGCACGGTGAGCGCGGATCCAGCGCGCGAATGGCGCGGTTGCGAGTACCTGCGAGACACTTTGCTGAGTGCACTGACGGCATTGTAACTGCAGCGCGGATGCACAACGGGGCGTAAGTCCGCGTGAACCGCCACTTGCGAGATTAACGAATGCACGACGGCGAGACCGCGTGAATCGGAGTAGAGGTCTGTGCGTACGGGTGCAAGTCGGCTGGAACGACCGCTTGAACCGCTCGATTATCTTCTACTGAGGGACCGGAGCTCTCGCGGGCCCGTTTCCGGTACATTCCGTGACGCGACAATTGAAAGGGCCAATCGGCGCGTTTCGCAGGATCACGGGATCCTCGCATGTCCGGATCGATAACGCGACGCGAGAGACTGCGCGGTCAGGGGTGACGCGGGGGAGCGGCGCGAAGTCGCCTCGTTCAGGGGGCGGCTCAGGGATGGCGTCAGCGGTATCGATCGCGGTGATCGATTGCGGTGAAAATCCTGAACAACTTGGTTCAGATGTCGTCATCCACATTGCTGCAAGCAAAATGTACCTAAACCGTACTCGAGGCGGTAATTCATTTATTATAATTTGAATAGGCCATAACCACTCTTACTGCTTTTAGAGATCGGTGCACCGTCAGAGTTAAAGTTAAAAGTTAATAAGACAGTGTTTTGTTGTACATTGTAATATAAATTTTTATACAACTGTCCATCGTACACATCTTTTATAGTATCTATTTTTGCTTCCTCATAGAGGAAGCTTTGTTTTCGTAAAAAAATTTTTTTTAAGTTGCTTTTGGCAATGTGTTCAGGATGTTCTAAAACGTCGAAAAATCGCTATTTTAAAAAATGTCGGTATGTGTGTATGTATGTGAGTATGTATGTGTGTATGTGTGTATGTATGTGTGTATGTATGTGCCAAATTTACCGAAATTTCTATAACTTCCGCAAATATTGAGATATCGGGCTGTTTTTTTTTTTTAATCGATAGAGTATCATTCGAGGAAGGTTGGTATTGAATTTGGCGATGATCGGTAAAAAGGGTTCTTTTTAAAAAAATTTTTATAATTTTTTAGAAATGTTCGTGGTTGGCTATAACTTTTTCAAATTTTGAAATATTGGGCTATTTATAATTTTATTATATTCTTCAGTCTTTTCTACCCCTATTTCATATATAATACTTTAAGATTAGGTTGATTATCGGTATATCTAAAAATCGGTAAAAGGGTTTTTTCTTTATAAAATTTTGAAATTTTTTAGAAATGCTCGTGGTTGCTCTAAGTTTTGCCACTTAAAAAAAAAACGCGTCAACAATAGTACCTCATGGGTGACGAGGAAACCTATTGTCGTGATTTTACAAACGTCGGTTAACTTTAAACCTTAGTTTACTCACTATTCATCTCTTTCTAAGGGGGACAGTTAGAACATCACAAATCTCAATAACTGAGACAAAAAATGATGTTT
Organism: Temnothorax rugatulus; assembly: GCA_035220575.1. NCBI lineage: Eukaryota > Metazoa > Arthropoda > Insecta > Hymenoptera > Formicidae > Temnothorax > Temnothorax rugatulus. The sequence goes on from JASTWL010000993.1 coordinate 18,937, forward strand.
TAGGATAATAAAAAAGTATGTAAATAGAAACTTGCACATTGCTTCCTCATAGTTTTTAAGTGTGCAAGTAGAAACTTGCACATTGCTTCCTCATAGTTTTTAAGTGTGCAAGTAGTAACTTGCACATTGCTTCCTCATAGTTTTTAAGTGTGCAAGTAGAAACCATAGTTTTTAAGTGTGCAAGTAGAAACTTGCACATTGCTTCCTCATAGTTTTTAAGTGTGCAAATAAAAACTTGCACATTGCTTCCTCATAGTTTTTAAGTGTGCAAGTAGAAACCTGCACATTGCTTCCTTATAGTTTTTAAGTGTGCAAGTAGAAACCTGCACATTGCTTCCTTATAGTTTTTAAGTGTGCAAGTAGAAACCTTTGCTCACAAAGCTTCCTCTATGAGGAAGCCAAAACAAATAAATACTAATAATTATACATCGAATAAAATAAAAGCTTCCTCATAGAGGAGCTTTGTGAGCAAAGGTTTCTACTGGCACACTTAAAAACTATAAGGAAGCAATGTGCAGGTTTCTACTTGCACACTTAAAAACTATAAGGAAGCAATGTGTGTGCGCGCCTACTTGTATTGCGCGCTATTTCTAGTGATTTTTAAGGGAGCTCTCATGATAATTGACGCGACTTCTGCTACCGCGCGTAGTAATACAATGTTGCGTGCGGCGCTTGTGGCGGTCGGTGTGTGTGACGAACCTATTGTACCGATAACAGTCGTCGTGGTCAGTCGCATTAGACAGAAGCGGTCGAAAAAATAAGGGCGAACGGCGGTGAAGTATTTTGTATTATAAAGAGCGTCCGCATACGCAAGGTAAAGAGAGTTTTATTCTCACCAACACCTACATATAAATTTGGTCCTTCGAGCCGGATAATATTGGAATTGGATATCTCTGCGCTTTACCCGCCATTTTGGTAACGCAAAGCACGCCAGGCGTCCTGGATACTAAGAAGAAGCCTTTCGTCCGCCATTATCGAGAAGAATTCACATCTCTCGATACATTGATCACGGCTTGGCGTCGTGAAACAACGACTCATTGGCAATTTCGCTACATTGATCACGGCTTGGCGTCGTGAAACAACGACTCATTGGCAATTTCGCTACATTGATCACGGCTTGGCGTCGTGAAACGACTCACTGGCAATTTCGCTACATTGATCACGGCTTGGCGCCGTGAAACAACGACTCACTGGCAATTTCGCTACATTGATCACGGCTTAACGTCGTGAAACAACGACTCATTGGCAATTTCGCTGCATTGACCGCGGCTTGGCGTCGCGAAGCATCGACTCATTGGCAACTTCGCGCTCAATTCGATCTTGGATTCCCAGCGGAATATTGGAGAGCGCGAGGCATCTACAATACTTCTCGGCATTACTGGCATTGGGCTGGTACTTCGAACCCGTTCCATAATCTCATCGGACGATTACTGGGGAGCGGCACTAACATCGTCATCGTTAAAGAGAGGTTACGCTCTCAACGCTTGCTGCAATCGGACCAGGGCAACCTAGACGTTTCTCGGAAGCTGTTTGGGAACATCGCATCATCCGAATGCATCTCTTCGTACTAAAATCTATGCGCAAGTAGTATACATCATACATTATATTACCGAAAGTCTTATTCGTATTGTTCATTAGTTACTATCGTTAATTACCGTTTCGCAAAATGTCGACGCTTTCCATAAGCGAAGCTAAGAACAAGCGTAAAACTATTAAGTCTATGACCACGCGAATTAAAAATTTCTTCGAAAATTCGGATCCCACTGAATTGTCACGTTTTGATTTAATAGAACGAAATAAAAAATTGTCGTCGTTGTGGGAACAATATGATCAAGTACAAACGCGAATCGAAGCTCTAGAATTCGCTAGTTTAGATGGTACAGATATCGATGATACCGCATTACATAAGCAACATTCTGACGAGCGTGATAGTTTTGAAACACAGTATTTTAATCTTGTAGCTCGTTTAGAAGAAACACTTCATACACTCGAACTTCGTGAAAATCGGGAGATCGCCAGAACTCAAAATTCCGTAACTCAATCTCGTAATAATGCTACATCATCTCAAATTCGTTTGCCTAAAATTGAATTACCGTCTTTTTCGGGAAAGTGTGAAGACTGGTATGCTTTTTATGATACTTTTGAAAAATTAATTAACGCTAATTCAGACCTCTCTGAAATTCAGAAATTTCATTACTTGAGATCGTCACTCAAAGGTGAAGCTGCCGAGGTTATAAAAGCGTTCGAAATCACCACAAAAAATTATAAAGAAGCATGGGAATTGTTGATCGAACGATACGACAATCGTCGACGTATCGTACAGGGCCACGTCAAGTCGCTGTTTGAGTTGCCATCCATAGCAAAGGAAAATCATACGCAATTGCGCACCTTGCTCGATGGTGTGTGCAAGCATCTACGTGCCTTAAAGGCTCTCGAAAGGCCTATTGATACATGGGATGATCTTGTTATCCATTTGGTCATCTCTAAATTGGACACAACCACGAAAAGAGAATGGGAAACGAGTCGCTCGGATTCGTCGATTCCTAACTTTAAGCAGCTTAAGGACTTTCTATTACAAAGATGCCTAGCGCTAGAGGCAATTACAAGTAAGTCTACTGATATCAATGTTTCACTTCAAAAATCGAAAAAGTTAGTAGCAAACGCAGCCATTACCAATCTTGCTTGTAAATGTTGTAAAGAAAATCTTTTTCTCTATCAATGTAATTCATTTAAAAAATTACCAGTAGAAGAACGTTTTAAGATTGTAAAATTCGCATTTGTGTATCAATATTCTAAAAACTAACAATCATCAAGCTAAAAATTGTCCTTCGTCATCTTGTCGCAAGTGTCAGAAAACACATAACACTCTTTTGCATTTTAACTCGAATACAGTCCAAAATAACCAAAATGCATCGTCAGATAGTAAAGAGGCACCTGTTCCTGTAGTCACACAATGTTCGTTACAGAATCCCTCGAGTGTACTTTTATCCACGGCAATAATTCATGTATATGATTCGAAAGGTAAGGCTCATGCATGCCGAGCATTGTTGGATAGTGGTTCACAGTTGAATTTCGTAACTGAAGACTTTGCTAAAAAATTGCATTTAAATAAACAAACAATGAACATGCCAATTATGGGTATTGCACAAGGTAGTTTCGAAGCAAGAAATTCAGTTAACATAGTGATACAATCTCGATTCAATGCATATCGAGAACAACTAAACTGCATTATTTTGCCAAAAATAACTCAAAGGTTACCACAAGATTTTATACATCCCTCGCGATTTCATCGAATATTCAATTAGCTGATCCGAGCTTTAATGTGCCAAATGATATAGATCTCTTAATAGGAGCTGAAGTATTTTGGCAACTTACATGCATAGGGCAAATCAAAGGATGTAGCGAACATCCTACGCTCCAAAAAACTAAACTTGGTTGGATACTTTCAGGTCACGTTGTTAATTCTCAGAAAAGGAAAAATCGCGCTTCTTGTCATTTAGTTACACTCGATGATCTAAATGAAACTATTTCTAAATTTTGGCAGGTAGAAAATAACTACTATGACAATACAAATGGATATTCTGCTGAGGAGCTCGCATGTGAAACGCTCTTTCAGGAGACCACGGTACGAAATCATGAGGGTAGATTCATCGTCAGGCTTCCAGTCAAAGAGGACATAATTTCGCAATTAGGCGAATCCAGAGAGATTGCAGAACGTCAGTTTTTCGCTTTGGAAAGACGACTATCGAAACAGCCTGAGATTTATAATGAATATCGTAGGGTTATGCGTGAGTATGAAGATCTCAACCATATGCGTCAAATCGAGGATACAGTAGATCGTGATAGTGGCATTCATTATTATCTACCGCATCACGCAGCCATTAAGAATACAAGCACTACTACTAGATTACGCGTTGTATTCAATGCTTCTTGTAAAACTCAATCAGGAATATCGCTAAATGACGCAATGCTTGTCGGTCCTACCCTGCAACAGGACCTATTTTCGATTTTATCTCGTTTTCGCACGTTTCTTATCGCAATGATAGCCGACATTGCAAAAATGTATCGGCAAGTTCTTATTGACCCATCTCAGCGATGCCTCCAACGTATTGTTTGGCGTAATACCCCACAAGAGATATTACGAACGCTTGAAATTCTCACCGTAATATACGGCAATGCCGCTGCTGCATTTTTGGCCATACGTTCTATGATAAAATTAGCTAAAGATGAGGCAAAGTCATACCCATTAGGGGCAAAAATCATCTTAGAAGATTCGTATGTTGATGATGTCATATCAGGCGCTTCCACCATAGAAGAAGCTTTAGAGACTAAGAATCAAGCAATTGCTTTGCTGCAGGGCGGTGGGTTTGAGCTCAGAAAATGGTGTTCAAATAGTCCTTTATTACGGGACAGCAATTCTGTAAGTGATAAAATGATTGATTCGCATTCTGAACATTACAAAACTCGCGCTCTTGGCGTATCTTGGAATTGTGATCGGGATACTTTTAGCTTTGCAATCTCCAGTAATCATCAGCCATTGACGAGGATAACCAAACGAAATATCTTATCTAGAATTGCCATAATCTTTGATCCGTTGGGACTCTTAGGCCCTGTTGTCTTAATTGGTAAGCTTATTATGCAGGAGCTATGGTTGTTGAAAATCGACTGGGATGAATCTGTTCCTACGGACATTGACACGAAATGGAGGAACTATGAGCGACAATTAAAAGGTTTAAGTAATCTCGAAATACCTCGTAAAATCATTGTGCATAAAGCAAAACTTATCGAATTGCATGGTTTTTCTGATGCTAGTCAACAAGCCTATGGGGCTTGCGTATATTTACGGTCCTCAATTAGCGGTATCGATGAATTCGAAATTCACTTGATAGCGTCTAAATCTCGCGTGGCTCCAGTTAAGAGTCTTTCGATACCACGTTTAGAACTTTGCGGTGCTTTATTACTTGCTCAATTGATGGATAAGTTAAAAGGATGTTTAGGTCTTCTAATCAACTCTTTACTTTATTGGACTGACTCCAGTATTGTGATTCAATGGTTAAGCGCATCCAGTCGAAACTGTACAACGTTTGTCGCAAATCGGGTAGGTGCAATTCAATCTCTCACATCAATCGAAAATTGGCATTTTATTACACCAAGAGCTCCACACATGGGAGGAATTTGGGAAGCCGCTGTGAAGTCTGCAAAGTTTCACATTAAACGCATCATTGGCGAAGCTTCATTACGATATGATGAATTTTTAACTTTGTTGGCACAAATAGAAGCTATTCTTAACTCGAGACCGCTCACTCCGTTGTCAGCGGATCCTAATGATCTTTCAGTCCTTACTGCGGCACACTTCTTGATAGGTTGTCCTATTACTTCGTATCCAGAACCGAATCTGGAAGATATAAATACAAATAGATTGTCAAGATGGCAACGCGTTGAACAATTGCGTCAGAACTTCTGGAAGCGATGGACCAGAGAATATTTACATAATTGTCAACAACGAAGTAAATGGAATACTATCGGACCCCCCGTTACGGTCGGACAATTAGTGATATTGAAGGAAGATAACTTGCCTCCGTTAGTGTGGGCTTTAGGTCGTATTGAAGAGATTTATCCAGGAGACGATAATATAGTCCGAACCGTCCTTGTGCGCACGGCTAAATGCGTTTATAAGCGCCCTCTTACTAAAATTTGCGTTTTACCTATCGATTAAGTTGTAGTATTAATTTGCGTGTTAGTTTATAAGTTTCATTTAAATTGTCTTAAATTTGATCAGAAGATTATTTTGTATTTAAGTTGCGTTCAGTTTATTGTAAACTTGTGGTTTGAAAGCACAGGCTTTCAAGGCGGGCGGTATGTGCGCGCCTACTTGTATTGCGCGCTATTTCTAGTGATTTTTAAGGGAGCTCTCATGATAATTGACGCGACTTCTGCTACCGCGCGTAGTAATACAATGTTGCGTGCGGCGCTTGTGGCGGTCGGTGTGTGTGACGAACCTATTGTACCGATAACAGTCGTCGTGGTCAGTCGCATTAGACAAAAGCGGTCGAAAAAGTAAGGGCGAACGGCGGTGAAGTATTTTGTATAATAAAGAGCGTCCGCATACGCAAGGTGAAGAGAGTTTTATTCTCACCAACACCTACAATGTGCAAGTTTCTACTTGCACACTTAAAAACTATGAGGAAGCAATGTGCAAGTTTCTACTTGCACACTTAAAAACTATGAGGAAGCAATGTGCAAGGTTTCTACTTGCACACTTTTTTTTCTTTAATCTATTCTTAATAACAGTTATATTTTCTAATAACATTTTGCGTGCAGTTGCATTTTCTAATAGTGTCTTTAATTGAAATTTCACGTCTATACATAAAAAATAATTCGTCGCATTAGTACTTATTTTATAACTTGTTTGGCATTTTTCGCAAAAACGTTGAGTCTTCGACAACAAATCTGTTTGTATGAATTTTCCTAATAGACAGTTGCATTTTGTATAATAAAAGACATACTGATATATATTTTCTGGAGGATCTAAACTTTTACTTATCATATATTTTGAAAAATTAATATTTTTTAATTCTGGGTCTGCCCAAGTTTTAACCATGTCAAATAAAGCATATCTCCCTTCATCAAACACATTGAATCGCACGCAATATGTATGAATCATTAGAATAACCTCTGAAACTGTTGTTTGCGAGCCTTGAAACATCACAGTCTTGTCTTGTATGTTTTCGTCTTCGTTTATACTTGTATTATTAAAATTATGTTCAAAAGCTTCTATATCGCATCATCATTCTCGCTTAGTTCATTATCATTTTGGTCTTGTTTAACATCAATATCGTCATTTTCGGTACCATTTTGTTTTCCATCGTTATCATATTCAATTAAATTATGTTCATTACTTTCATCCTCACCAGTTTTAAAAAAATGTACATCTAGATTTCTTGATTGTTCACGATCAACTTTTCTCGCTGTTCCACAATTAGATTTCAAAGAGAATGTTGGAGCTAAAACTTGATGTAATGGTTTGTTTTTATTTTGTTTTCCTGAAAAAACAATACTTTGTCAATAAAAAATATTTTATTTTGAGAATAAACATAAAATACTACTTTTTCCTAGAAACGCCGGATGTTCTGCTTACAACATTTCAGCGATTATAACATTTTAAAAAGGAATTTTAACATTATAACTATACATAATTTTTTTTAATATGTTCCAAGACGAACTCTTTTTTTGCAATGTACATAAAATATTAATCTTATTTTCATTAAAAGTCGATCGTAAATAAAAACAATATGTAGAAAATGTAAAACGTTTTAAAAACTTATTATAAAGAACTTTCACAAAGTTAAAAAACATGCACATTGCTTCCTCATAGTTTTTAAGTGTGCAAGTAGAAACCTGCACATTGCTTTAATTTTTAAATGGGCAAGTAGAAACTTCCTTACAATTTTTAAGTATGCAAATTATAAATTTGCACATTGTTTCATAGTTTTTAAGTGTGCAAGTAGAAATCTGCACATTGCTTACTTATAGTTTTTAAGTGTGCAAGTAGAAACCTTCGCTCACAAAGCTCCTCTATGAGGAAGCTTTTATTTTATTCGATGCATAATTATTAGTATTTATTTATTTGTTTTGGCTTCCTCATAGAGGAAGCTTTGTGAGCGAAGGTTTCTACTTGCACACTTGCGACGCTTTTTCCTCCGGTCTCGCTATCCGGAGGAGGGCTATCGTGGATTAACTTACCGATGCATCAACTCTCACTTAATCTGGGCGCCAGGCGTGACTATGCACGCCACCGAACACGATACTACTATTAATTTACTCACGAATTTGCCCGAAGACTCAGGGCTGGGCTTTTGGCCGGCGGGAATTTGGAGCGGGGCGATACGCAATTAGAGCACAGAAATAAAATAGAAAGAATATATTTGAAAGAAAAACAAATAGAATATATTAGAGACAGAGGTGTAAATAAAGATCGAAAGATATGCGAAATCAATCGGAAATCGGAAGGTTTACGGTAGCGCGATACTTAATAACTAAGCCGAGGTAACGAACGCGAATACTTAGAGACTATCGCAAGACGGCGGACGCGAATAGGTCGCCGAACGACGAACACCAGTATCTGAATAGCGCAATATCAACGCGAATATTCCACGAACACGACTGCTTAGAAGGCGCAAGATTTTAACGCGAATACTTAACGCAACTCATCAGCAACATGCCTCAAGGGTACCGACGCAATTAACGAATTCCTATTACGAGTTCGACTCGACGATTCCGCGGGGACGAATACTATGCAACGCGACACAAGCAAATACGCTATAACACGATATACACGACGCGGCCGCATGCCACGTACACGAAACTTATGTGACTTTCGCTGGTGGCACTCGGGCGATCCCGTACGCAACACAAAACACGAAATTAAACACGTATCGCGGACGATCCCGCGGTCAGCCGCGCAAATCCCGTCTCGCACGAGTCCGGCGATTCCGCGGTGCCACGTCGATCCCGACGATCGCTGCCAACGCCAATTAACGGTCTCCGCAGCCCGAATGCGTAGCGTCACAATAACGGGGTCGAGTGCCCTCCAAAGTACATGGCCACTCGGCGCTCGCCTAACACAATTATTACCGCGATCTTCCCGGCGCGACTCCCGTCGTCACTCGCCGTCCGATCGCGCACAACACACGAAACGACACTCACGAAACGCACGCGGGTGACTGTCGGCCGCGGCGGAATTCCCGGGGAGGGTCCCCTACGGTCTCTACCTACTTGGAGTTCTGCTGTCGGCGAGGCCCCGGCGAGGATTCAGATACGATCCTCCCTCTTTACTCTCTCGCGACGGTAACAGCACGGCAGGTACACTCCGGGGCCGGCGCCTCGAGCAGAACGTCCGTTTCACCGCGAAGACGCCAGGGTGGTGACCTTACAAAGAATCGCTGCTTAATCGGTCCGGGAGGTCCACCTCGAGGCTGGAGATGCGTCCCTCGTCACGGCTGGCACGACAGTGCCGGGGTAATGGCGTGTCGGGCTCGCGTCGGCTCCCCGCGCCTGCGCACTCGGTGCGTTCCGTGCGCGCTCTCCAATCCGAGCGCCGTCCCTGACTGTTCGCGCTGGCGTTACTCCGCGGCGCCTCCACTGCTGCGGCGCTGTTACTCGCGCCTCCACCTCGGCGCGGCCTTTTGTACCGAGTCCGGCTGTCCTGGCCGCGACTCGTAGCTCGGCGTAACGTGTGCCTGGCTGGCCGGGCCATGGCCACGTCGCCGGCAACCCTTGGGGCGACGGTCACGAGGACGGGCCCTTCCTCGAGCCGTTCCGACCGCCCTGGCCTCTCTGGTACTATCTCAGGGCGTCCCCCGGGCGTCTGTGGTTGTCACAGGCCGATGGTGCCGAGCGCGGGGTCGAATCTCCAATCTCCATGGGCGCCCGCCGTGGCGAACGGGGAGGCGCGGACGCGGCCCGACCTACAGCCACGTTTCCCAGCCGTCTCCTAGTCCTCTTAATTTCCCTCGTTGCGGCTCATGGCCGTTACAAATGGGCTCCGGTCATCCCTGGCAATCTTTCCTACGAACTTAAATACTAATTAATCTAACGTTAGGACCCTTCCCCGCTCCGCGCGAGGGAGCATCCCCAAATTCCCCTCGGCCGAGCCCGTCCGGAAAGTGGACGTGACTTGTCACGTCACACACTTAAAAACTATAAGTAAGCAATGTGCAGATTTCTACTTGCACATTTAAAAATTATGAAACAATGTGCAAATTTATAATTTGCATACTTAAAAATTGTAAAAAAGTTTCTACTTGCCCATTTAAAAACTAAAGCAATGTGCAGGTTTCTACTTGCACACTTAAAAATTGTAAGGAAGCAATGTGCAAGTTTCTATTTGCACACTTAAAAACTATGAGGAAGCAATGTGCAAGTTTCTACTTGCACCATTTTTTTATTGTGATAAGTTTTATTGTGACTAATATCTGTCATACTAATTTATGATATACTATTACAAAAATCAATTAAATAATTAATGTTTTTACTAAAATGATCTCTAGGGTAGACCGGGGCACGTTGTCACACATTTTTTTCAATATTTTTTGTATTTTTTACATTCAATATTTGAGAGTACTGTGATATGCCAAAATTTCGAGTGAACCCTCAGCTTCAATTGGACAGTATCGAATTTTGTGTGATTGTTACTCTACAGTTGTTACATAACAATAAATAACGACAGGTCGCTTGTGACAACGTGCCCCATGACCGGGGCACGTTGTCACATCAAATGTAATTGCATGCAAAATGTTATCCAAACTGTATTCAACGTAAATATCAATATATTATAGTGCGCTGCAATGTAAAAAAAGTAAAATCCTTCACAGAAACATTTATTTTATTTCAAAAAAGTACAAAAAGCACGAAGTTTTCGTCTTAATCTAAATACAAGAATTCCACTCGAATGCGCAACTTATTGATACACATTTTTTTTTTATAATTATGTCGGTGATTAAATTTGAATTAACATTTTTTTTACCCACATTCTATATTATGCGATCATAAGTCTTTTTTATATTTTTCGTGACAACGTGCCCCGAGGGCATTTTTTTACTCCAAACAGCCTCATGGCCGACACGTTTGAGATATTCATAAGGTTAGGTATTGCACGCGGTAGGTAAAAGTACATACTTTAAGATAATATACAGGTCTATTTTGAAAAAACATAAGCTTCATGTCCAGTACGTTGAATATTAGACAATAAAATTTTACTTACGGTCGCAAAAAACTTTTAAGTCGATTTTACGTCAACACGGTTGGAGCTATCTCAACACTGTAAACACACCAAAGATGGGCATACACTAACACGTTTTGGGAATGACGGGTGCTGCCCTCTGGTTATTAGTTTTTTAAATAAAGCCGATGTGACAACGTGCCCCGTGTGACAACGTGCCCCGGTCTACCCTACTAATTGCGGATATTTTTTATTTCTATTTGGTTCAATCGGTTAGTTAATTCTTTTACGGAAGTAATGTGCAATTTTCTAATTTGCACACTTTAAAATTATTTTTTCTAATTTTGTATCGCGTTGTATTTTTCACTCAAGTAAGGTAGTACAATTTTTTTATTTACTCTCATTTTGATAAAAATTTATACATTGCTTTTGTGGTTGCTCTAATTTCCGCCAATTTTGAGATATCGGGCTATTTATAATTCTATTATATTTTTCAATCTTTTCTACTGTTACGTCCTGGGAACTCCACGATTTCCCTTTTTCGCGGGGCTAAGATAGGCCTTAAGATTATGATAGGTAAACTAAGCGCGGACGGTTATCGATCGGGGAGTGAGCCTTGATCCCCTCGCATTCCATCTTTTATGACCAAAATGCCTATTTGGTTGGGCAACTAAAAGCAACCTTCCAGATGACAAACTACCGACAGACAGGACATACGTGATCGGTTTTATCAATTTTGTCTAGCCCATAGCTATAAACCCGGCGACACGACGCGCCGAGGAGAGCCTTAATCCCATGCAGAATTTGGTTAGGATCCTTATCGCATCACGCGACTAGCCCAAAGTTGGCGGAATGTCCCGACAAACAGAGACAAGATCCAAAACGTGCTTTTAGAAATCCGTAAGAGCACGTGGCGGAATTTCTGTTTGCGATAAAGCTGCAATAAAGATTGGATGAAATACATTTGTCTGTTAATACTGAAAACAGGGACCGCGAGATAAGGGACCCCAATAAACGAGGAATCAGCGATAGCTGAAAACAAATCAGTCACTGGAAGAATCGCTGGGTTGCATCCCCGATAAGACAGTGGGGGCCTTACGAAAGGACTCACCAATGGAAAACCGGAAAAATCGATAACCGTCTCTAGGTTTCTAGGATAGGCGAAAAACTTAAGATCTGGCTCTTGGGTGAGAAACGTCTCGCCCAATAAGGAATCCTCCAGATAAAAATTAGAAACATCCCGCCAACCAGAGGTTCCCAAAAACGGAAACCAGACACCTCCCACAACGAAATCCACCCCTTCCATTCCTTACATTTTCCTATATAAACCCTGACATTGCGGCACTCCCTCTCCAAGCTTCTGAGTCTCCTCAAGCCTTGCAAGCTTCAGTCTTTCATCCAGTCACTACAATCGTGACAATTTAAAGTCTGTGCACATCGAGCCAGAAGTTCTCCGTCCCACCTACTTCCGTTTCCGAGAAGGAGGTCCAACGATTCTCATCCGTTCAAGGATCATCAATTCCCAATCCGACCAGCGCCAAGTAGTAAGTCGTATATTCACTTCTTTTACTTATCCTCACTTTAGTGTCCAGAAGTTCTCTCGGTTAAACCTTAATCCATAAACCTTAAACATTAATCCTTCTAACCCTCCAATCTCTTTCTCTATATTATTCCTGAGTTAGCTGATTTATCGGCGGGCTCGGAATAATCTTTCTATATTATTCCTGAGTTAGCTGATTTGTCGGCGGGCTCGGAGTAATCTTTTCTATATTATTCCTGAGTTAGCTGATTAATCGGCGGGCTCGGAGTAATCTATGGTATTCCTGAGTTAGCTGATTTATCGGCGGGCTCGGAGTAATCTCTTTTCTATTCACTGCTGCGAACCTTATCGGCGGGCTCGGAGTAATCTCTTCTATATTATTCCTGAGTTAGCTGATTCAACAGATCCTCTGTCTTCAATTTCAACCCTTCCAAACCGAGTCGACTTCGCCGCGGTTAACGGTTTTAAAACAATTAACAAGAAATTAACTTATAGTGGATTCCCGCGGTCGCCCCTTTAAGAAATCTCGAAGGGCCGTAAAACACGAACATGATCGTCGGAAGCAACAAGCGCGAAGGAAATTAGAAAGGGCACGAATTAGCGCAGGTCCTTCATGTCTCGCCGTTCCACCGGTTCTACCAGCCTTTTCGGAGGAACCCTGTTCCTCACAGGAGCGTCGCCCTGTCGTTCCACCTCGGCCTATCGTTCTACCATCTCGTCCCTTCCCCACCTCTTCTCGCCCTGTTTGTCGCGTGGCCCCATTTCGCGTTGTCCCGGTCAACCGCGATCCCGCCACCCTGCTTGAACCTCCCGGTTCCCCCTCCTCTTCCCGAAGTCCGTCCCCGACCTCCTCGACCGCTTCGACTCTCGATCTCGAGGACCTCGATCCCGAGGTGGTTACTCTGGATTAGAATCACAGCGCAAAATTATTTAACATACATATACCTTACCCTTACCCATAGTTTATAATTATTTGTTAAACTCTTATCTCACCGTTTTTACCCCGAACATCTCTTTATATTTTAATTTAGATACACTTACACACCACACACATATTTTAATTAATTTCATGTAACCCCATTCTTAAACTAATTGTAGTAATAGCGGGCAGGATGTTTATTTTCAATAGGTTCCCCTTTCAAATCCTGCCCGATCACCCCCGCATTTATGTAACACCCGCGAGAATAATACTCACTCATGACACACACACACACGCATCCGACATTCACACTTATAAATGTATTCAATTTTAATTGCCCTAATTCTCACTTATTGTTTACCTAGTTTATATTATCGTAATAAATATTTGTCTTATGTTAAACATTGACTCCAATCTGCATTCATTATAATTTAAGACCTCACCCACTACTCCTCCCTCTCTCGAAACCGCACGAGGTCCGATCCTAAGTTAAAGGGATTAAATTCCCTGACTTAAAAGAGGACCGACGATCGCACCGCTCACGGAAGGCGTCCTACCGTCTCCACGGACGTTGACCCTTCCGGAGCCATTGAAAAGTGCGTTCGGGCTCGCGCCACGCGTCTCATAGCGTGTACCTGCGAGCGATATTCCTAAGCTTCTAGTTGCGTCCTTCCTTACCCCGACCCCTCTGGTTAGCCTCTCCTTCGCTTCCCAGTTTTTCTTATCCTAATCCTGGGGTTGGACGTAACACTACCCTTGTTTCATATATAATTCTTTAAGATTTGGTTGATTCGACCCAACTTTATATGCGATTAAAGGTCATATGCGAAGTCTATATATGGACCTATCCTAATATATAGCCTGAACTCTCAAAGTCAACATCGATTTATTTTGGTTTTTTGTCAAAGGAAGACTTTTTTTAAATATGTAAATCCTTATATCTATATATATAAAATAGAATGTCTGTATGTATGTATGTATGTCTGTTCTTTATACACTCTTAAACACTATTCCACTGAATTTTTACCGAAAGTATATAAAAAATCACGACAATAGATTTCCTCGTCACCCATGAGGTACTATTGTTGACGCGTTTTTTTTTTAAGTGGTTTTCCCTGTAGGCCTAGTCCACTAAAAAATAATATTAGGATATAATTGAATTTTTATGATTATAACTATAACAGAGAAGAAAATAAAACTATATATATTATTATACATATTACTCTTAGAAACAGAGTAAAAAATTTAGAATATTTTTTCTATTCTTTTATTATATTTTTTACTGTATATGTGTATATATATAAAAACTCGATTATTTTCTAATATTATTTTTTATATATTCGTCTTTGTGACAAATATGATGCCTTGTTTAGACACGATGCCTTTTGTTCAGACACGATGTCTTGTTCAGACTCGATGTCTTGTTCAGACACGATGTCTTGTTCAGATACGATGTCTTGTTCAGACACGATGTTTTGTGCAGACATTATATTGTTACCCACTCGTCTTTGTGACAAATATGATGTCTTGTTCATACACAATGCCTTGTTCAGACACGATACCTTGTTCAAACATGATGTCCTGTTCAGACACGATGCCTTGTTCAAACAAGTTCGCTCGTAATATACTGATTTAATTCAAAAAAATATTTCAAAAGTTTGACCTAAATCTGAGAATGGACGTTTTCGGAAGTTTTGCCATTATTCCTCTGGAAAAGGTATTAATTTTTTCTCTTTAATTACCATCAAACAATGCTTACGCATTTTCTCAATATCTTTTGAATAATTTTTACAAGAGGGATTTTCGCCCAATGCTATTGATACAGCAAATGCTGCAGCATAAATACCACATGATGCATTGTCTGCCTGCTTTGTAACTGTTTCAAATATTACATTTTTCTCTGACAGATTAGGATATCGCTTTTTAATGTATTTTTTTTTCAATTGATGTTAGATTTTGATAACATTGTTTTTCATAGTACAAACTATCAAAAATATGTAGCTTTTCTCCGTCATAATATATACAGTGCCAGTGATTTCTTGCTTGATTTCCACCTACAATCTGGACATCAGGACTAAAAATCGGTTCAACCCAATGTAATCCTGTAATAAATAGTACATCTACACGTTTAAATAGAGTGTTATTTTTTATTATTTTCATTATTTCATTTAAAGGTCTATCATCTAGCCATGAATTTCTTTCTAATACGTTATCATCTATTGATTGAGAGGGAGGATAATTTTCTATTTTTTTAGAACATTTTAATGATGATATTGGATTTCTCCCTTCTTCGTTTAAACCAATAAAAATTGGTTTATGATCTGAAAAATATGTTTCATATACTCCTGCTGAATAATTAATTATTTCCTCAGATATAAATATTACATCTATTTGGGTATTGAACATTGTAGTTGATTCTTCCCAGCAAACACAGATATGTAACGATTATACTGCCACTATATAACGAAATGTAACACGCAATATAACACGGATATAACAATTATGTAGACGTTAGTTGTAATTTCCCACTCATGGCTTATTGCTGTTATATAATATAACGAGTTATATAACATTTATATAGCAGTAATATATTTTAAAGCATTATTGTAATATAATTGCAGTGTAACCGTTATCGTACATTTTATTGTATATTAATTAATTTATAATTTGCCTTTTGTACATACTAATTCCAGAAAAGGTTTTTAAATTAATTTTAAGCGAAAACAAACTTTTATTTGCTTTTGCTTGAAATTAATTTAAAAACCTTTTCTGGAATTAGTATGTGCAAAAGACGTACATGTTTTTGCGTAGGAAAGGGACAAATATAAATATTGAATAATTATATTTTATTAGCTATATTTTGCACTCAAAACATGTGGAAAATATACATTATATTTTTCTATATATATTATATAAATACATAATAACATTTTTCTTATTTGGTTAATGAACATTTTTTGGTTCAACAGCTTTTTATCACAATATATACATATTGATCCGGTCAAGGATCATTCAAGGATTCCTCACATATAAAATCTTTGGTATATATTCGAAATCTAAATTTCATATTGGCTGGTGGCTTCCACATTCTTCAATTTAAACAGATGTACTGTTGTTGTATAATTAAATACAGGCTGTAATTGCACATATGTATATGTTATTATAAGCATCAGACATGAATCTGTTTTTGTTGTGGAGTCCACCAGCCAATTCTCTATAGAAAATAATTATGTAAAACTAGTCAATTGTACAATCTCTGATTTTCAATCACAACTTTGTAAAAAGAAAATCAAATTGCGTTCGTAAAAAAAGAAATAATTTCACCAGCGGTCTAATGAACATAAGACATTTTAAGCACCGACAAGTAATTCAAATTTCAGAGTTGTATGACAATTAATATTGATACTTATAATTATGTAAAAGTAGTCAATTGTACAATCTCTGATTTTCACAATCACAACTTTGTAAAAAGAAAATCAAATTGCGTTCGTAAAAAAAGAAATAGTTTTACTAGCGGTTTAATGAACATAAGAATTTTAAGCACTGACAAGTGATTCTTTCAGAGTTGTACGACAATTAATATTGACTTATAATTAACTTATAATATATAACTTATACTATCCCTTACTTTAATATAACGCGTTTATCTGTCGGACTTATATCAATAGTTTAATAATCTCTTCTGAATCATTTTACGAGCATGCTTGTCTAGTGGACATCAAAAGGAGATGTATTCGTGTTTCCTCTGGAAGATTTATAGGCTAGTGCGGACTCTATTCCTAAAAGGAGCAGTTCCAGCACCCACTGGTCAAAGCTGGATCAAGGACATCGACCAATGCGGATTCTATCCTCGACAGAGGACAGTCCCAGCACCCACTGGTCAAAGCTGGATCAAGGACATCGACCAATGCGGACTCTGTCCTCGCCAGAGGACAGTCCCAGCACCCACTGGTCAAAGCTGGATCAAGGACATCGACCAATGCGGACTCTGTCCTCGCCAGAGGACAGTCCCAGCACCCACTGGTCAAAGCTGGATCAAGGACATCGACCAATGCGGACTCTGTCCTCGACAGAGGACAGTCCCAGCACCCACTGGTCAAAGCTGGATCAAGGACATCGACCAATGCGGACTCTGTCCTCGCCAGAGGACAGTCCCAGCACCCACTGGTCAAAGCTGGATCAAGGATATCGACCAATGCGGACTCTGTCCTCTGGCGAGGACAGTCCCAGCACCCACTGGTCAAAGCTGGATCAAGGACATCGACCAATGCGGACTCTGTCCTCGACAGAGGACAGTCCCAGCACCCACTGGTCCAAACCAGGAGTGCTGGCACTATCTCCTTGTAGAAATATTCCGCACTAACCTGTAAGTCCTCCATATAAGTACATCTCCATCTAATGTCTGATAAATGAGCACATTGTGATTGTAAACAAATTAAAAGAGATTATTAAGCTATAAGTACGAAAGATAATGGAAACATCCATGTCTCTATGATTACATCACAACCTCTAATTCTCAATCATGTTGTAGTAAAAAAAATCCTATTGCATTAACCTTTAGACCGCCGGAAAGCCTAAATATAGACTCTACGTATGATCGGAACTTTGTATATGTTATATATAAGATATAAGCACAACAATTTGAAGACTTTCTAAGAGGATTAAAGCTCATCAAATGCCGGTGGTCTAAAGGGTAAAAAATAAAAAATAACATTTCTCCCTTGCGGTTTAATAAACTGGAAAAACAGCTTTTAAGACAGTAACTTAACTTAATTTTCAATTACAAATTCAAAACAAATTTGACAAACAATGCCGATTGTTCAATTATTTCAAAAACAAAAAAAAGATCGAGACGCCGTGCGCTCGGAGTGAAAATCGAGTCTCAAATGCATTTCAGTGATACAAGCGGAAACGCGATACGACGCGAGTCAGCTATTCGAATTTCTCTTTAAAATATCAGATATTGTTTATGAATTAAACACGATGACTACCAATGATAGTCGATGATCGGCTTACTCTCCGAGCATGGATTGACGCTACCGCACCACTTGGTCTCCTTCAACGGCTCCTTAAGTTTTGTTCTCCTTATCCTTCTCTTTTTCTTCTCTTGTCTTACGCTGTTTTGCGAAGCGGATCCATTCAGCCGCGATGTTATCAAATTCGGACTCTGTGAGCGTCGTATGGTGCGAAGTAATATGTCCTTAAAACAAAAATAAAAATATGAGCAATATAAATAGATATTACAATAAATATATTTTTAATGTATAGGATTTAGCAACATTTCTTACATACCTCTTATCATTTTTATGAAATGTAAATTGTCCAGCCGGAAATTTTTTCGTACACCCTTCCAAGAGCAGTTTACAGCCCGTTGGTAAAAATCTTTTTTAGAATACGATGTATATTATCCCTCGGATTGTTTCCTCCGATTTTTAATAAAAATTGTTTCTGTAAAAAATAGAATTCCAAATTTGGCGTATTAATAATAATATATAAAGATTTAAAATAGATAATAGTAACTTCACAATATGAAGTAGTTACAAATCTATCAGTATTGTGGAAAAGTAGCAACAATTAAAAGTTATAATATATTATATATATATATATATATATATATATATATATATATTCTTTAATTAATAAGAAAAATATTGCGTATCTGTATTATGTTTGGATCGCAGAATAACATATAAAATAATAGATAGAATCAACTCATTTGTATCTTTTTATTAATTTATAAACGAGTCAGAAATGTTATAGAAAAAAGAAAGCATCACACTTTTGCAGTTGTAATAATATAATAATTGCATCTATAAATTTAGTGAAAGTTTTAATAAAACGCATTTATAAAATAAAGAAATAAATGTATAAACTTACAAATTGCGTCACTGCTTCGTTTGAAATTTTTAATAAAGAATCAAATTCTTTCATATTATTTACTGTGGCCAACGGTAATAATTCCACAATCAAACTGTCATCACTATCCAATGGATTTAATCCAATGGGTTTAATGCTTTTGATAGCATTTTCTAGTTTTATTTGTCGTTGTTTTATATCCTTGAGAGTTAAATTTGATGCTGCTTGCATTTGTAACAGTCGCTGTAGGCTGCCTGCAACATCATCAACAATATTCCATTTATATAAAAGTACTTAAAACGAGTGCTACATCAAATATAAATAGTGCAAGAATTATTTACGTTTTATATGAGAAATATCGTCATTCTTCTGCTGTAGAGCTTGTTGAGCAAGCAATGGAGACAGAGAATCTGAAATATTTCAATATATTTATTATATCCAGCAATTATATACATTTACAAGTAATTAATCTTTCTTGTAAATATATGTCGTACTTATTACGGGTACATCTTGCCAAGTTTCCTTAAATCCTGAAGATTGATTGTCTTGTTCTGAAAATGTATACATCAATATTTTATTTTTAGTTTTTTAATACATATATTGCTTGTAAATAGTAATAAATAAAAAGTTTTAATTATGCATGTGTACATAAACGCATCCCAGTGAAAACAACATGGTAAAAATGATGTCAAAGTGACATGAAATTGATGAGGAGTATGATGTAAAAATGAGTTATCAAAATGATGACATACTACTGTATAATGACACACATATAAAATCGAGAGACACAGTATGATAAATATAGCGCGAGACAACCCCGTATATCTATACGCGAACCGGCCACTCACGAGTACCCAAGGAACTTATTAATAACGAATGAACCGATCAAGTTCTAAGTATTAGGCTCCACTATACTTACTACACAATTTTACGACGTTTATTTTATAAGTGGCCCATGTTTTACAATCCGGACTTTCACAGTTTGCAATCATCTGTGGACAGTTTGATGTTCTAGGCGGCCACCAGCACTGCGAGTCATCTTCTTTAAGCCGTGTTATTGGTATTTCTGAATATGTTTGGTCTGCAGGGAACTGTACAACCGCATAATTGTAATTCCACATTCTTGCCTTTCGTTTATTTTCAAACATTTTGCGATCTGTAAAAAGGATTATAATATTTACATTAATATACATAACATCCACCCAAAATTAAGGTCTTACTAAACACTTTTACACCGAAATACCAACCTTTTGATAACCTTCAGAACCCAAGATATCAAAATCTGCACGATGTTTATCATAGAAAACGAAAGTTCAAATTAAAGTACAAAATTGTTGCGAAGTTATAACATTAAAACATATTAAAATAAACTTGTACTGCACCTAATCATTAGTAAGAGGAAGCGGTATTGTAACATAAGAATCAACTTCATCAAGATATTTCACTTTAAAACATTTCTTTTGTATTCGTGTTACTGGAATTGTTATAATGTCAAATGTAGTAGTGTTTGATAATAGAAATATGCCAAGCTTTCTCGAATCGCACGGTGCAGTAAAAAACGATTTTGGATTTATAAAACGTTTTACACGGGTACATAACACCCGATTTTGTTCAAATATATCAAAAATAAAAACCACCGAGTTATCATCGAGAAAAGCACAATTGTCACTTTTATTTATTCCAATCTTGAAACATTTAAACTGTAGATAAGAAATGTCCTTATTATCTGATCGATGTTTATAAACTACAATTGGATATTGCATCGTGTGATTGAGCGGCTGGATTGGTACTTGTAATTCTTCAAAGATTCGATTTGATAATTCTTGTAATGGTTTTCCAGATTGATGTAACTTCTTTTTAATTTTTTGCATATGATTTTCAAATTTAAAGCAGCTAAAATTGTCTAAACAACCAAAAGTTTTTACATCGTTGGCAAGATGAACGAGATTATGAACATTGTATGACAAATATTCATTACCATAAATATTTCCATAATTGGAAACAAACCGTACTAATAAAGAATTCGCATAAGCATTAAATGATATACATAATTGCGGATCGCTTAATATCCTTATAGCAACACTAAGAGAGACAAAATGATCGTAAAGTATCGGTCGCATTATTGATTTCATAATAACAATTCCAGCGAACATGAAGAACCTCATATTGAATCACAAAATGACACTCCTGTGACATTGGAAGATGTCACAGATTGTATGGATGAAACGACTTTACGAACATATTTACAAAGATTAATAATGGAAGATAATATTTCACATAACAGTGCTAACAAATTACTTCTGATTCTAAGAAAACACGGTCATGTAGAATTGCCTAGTGATGTTAGAGTTTTACTTTAAACCCCACGAAATGCGTCTGTAAATTTTAAAGTTATAGGTAATGGTCACTATATACACTTTGGCCTTTATTTTGCTCTGGAGCGATCCATAAAAATATATCACAAATTTTTGAAAGCAAAGGAAATAAAATTAAATGTAAATGTAGACGGTTTGCCACTGTCCAAGAGTTCTGGCAGTCAATTTTGGCCTATTATGGCATCCATTGAGGAAATTGATGTTTATACAGTGCCTTTCATAATTGGAGTATATCATGGTATGCGCAAGCCTAGTGATGCTAACGAATTTCTAACTGATTTTGTAAATGAATTTATTGAACTTTCTCAACGTGGTATAACTGTTTGCAATGAAACATATACGGTTGTTATTAATGCAATAGTATGTGACGCTCCGGCTAGATCATTTATTAAATATACCAAAAGTCATACTGGATATTTTTCATGTTCTAGATGTGTACAAGAAGGCGATTTTTTCAACAATAGAGTCATTTTTCCTGAAATTGATTGTACTTTACGTACAAACGAAACATTTAGAAATCGAATTCACATTGAACATCACATAGGTAATTCTATATTAGAAAAATTATTAATTGATATGGTTTTACAAATTCCACTGGATTATATGCATTTAGTTTGCTTAGGTGTCATGAAAAGATTGCTGCAATTATGGGTTAAAGGCAACAAAAATATCAGATTGTCAGCAGAAGGTGTAAATTCAGTTTCGAATTATCTAATTGCGATTAAGTCCTGCATTCCATCTGAATTTGCCAGAAAACCAAGAAGTTTACATGATCTGGACAGATGGAAAGCTACAAAGTTTCGTCAATTCTTAATGTATACGAAATATTATCTTCCATTATTAATCTTTGTAAATCTGTTCGTAAAGTCGTTTCATCCATACAATCTGTGACATCTTCCAATGTCACAGGAGTGTCATTTTGTGATTCAATATGAGGTTCTTCATGTTCGCTTTCTACATGAGACTGTGATTCTAATGCATCTAATCCGTTTAGATCTGTCGGCAATGTATCATTTCTATAAGAAATACAACCAATATTTACTGCTTCATCTACCGATGCATCTACCGCTTTATCTACCGCTTCAAGTGCTATGTTCCGAACAACTGATTGCAACAAAGGAGGATCTTCATGACAATGTAATTGATAATTTATTAACTGCTCCTTTCGTCTCCTAGATAAATACCGTATATCCTTAGGCATGATGCAGGGAAGTTGTGGTCACTCACAGATAAAATGCTATACAAATATTACATTACGTTAAAAAAAAGGAAAAAAATAGTTTAAAATAATTATAATGTTTAAATTCATAATTTTTCAATTTAAGATTAAAGAATCACACAATTAGTATCAATTTCATAGTATAATAAAATTATTTAGAAATTACTTTTAACAAGTTATATTGTATAGACAGCATTAATCATACAAAAATTATAAGAATCATGATTCTTATAATTTTTATAACATATACATATAACTTATGTAAAGCTTCTTTTATGTGTGCATATATATACATAAAAGAAGCTTTACATAAGTTATATATATATTATACATGTATAAATAATTAAAAATGCTTAAAAATATTATTATCACCAAATTATGTGTGCAATAATGTGCACAACGTGTTCTAACCTAGCTTCTAACATATATCACATACCTTCAAGTATGTTATTTCTCGTACGAGGGCGAATCAAAGCGACATCCTCGACCTTTTACGAGCGACGGGCCGTCGCGTGCACGAGACACCTGCGAACGTGGTACACACGATCTTCCACGGACGGGCACGGTCTTCTAAACGTATATCGTCGCAATCACGTCGCACGATCGTGGCACGATGGCACTAGCGGAAGCAGAAAAAGACCCATATTATAGAATGATATGCACAACGTGTTCGGACCTATATTCTAACGTATATATTTATACCTTCAAGTAGGTTATCTCTCGTACGAGGACGAATTAAAGCCAAGTCCTCGAACGTCTCTCGTCGGCGTCGAGTCCTTTCACGAACGCCGGGCCGTCGCACGCACGAGACACCCGCGAGCGCGGTTCACGATCACGATCTCCCACGGACGGGCGCGGTCTTCCAAATGAATATCGTCGCGATCGTGGCACAAGGCACGATGGCACTAGCGGGAGCTGCGGAAGCAGAAAGAGACTTAGGGCCGGTCTACAATCAGTCGGAGGATATTTTCCGTTTCACGCACGATGCGCATAATGCATCGTTTATCCTTGTTTATTAACACTCGATGAATAACAAGGATAAATGATGCATTATGCGCATCGTGCGTGAAACGGAAAGTACCTCTGTATTATAAATATGTGCACAACGTGTTCTAACCTATAATAGCGAATACATACCTTCAAGTTATCTAGCTCTCGTACGAGGGCGAATCAAAGCCAAACGTCCTCGACTGTCTCTTGCCGGCGTCGCGTCCTTTCACGAGCGACGGGACGTTGCGCGCACGAGACACCCGCGAACACGGTTCACGATCACGATCTCCCACGGACAAGCGCGGGTCTTCAATCAGTAATCGTGGCACGAATATAATGGCACTAGCGGAAGCGGAAATAAGAAACCGCGAACTTGCGCGCGCCGCTATGGCGCATGCTATCGAAGTTATATAATTCCGGCGGTAATTGAAATTATGTTATATAATATTTATATAATATCAACGCAACCGTTGTTCTATAACACGCATATATAACAGTTGTATTAATGTGCATTTATTATAACATATAAATAACGGAGCAACATAACCTAGTTATATTATAATAATAAAGTAAGTTATATAATTGTTATGCTACTCCAGTATAACACCTGTTATATTATCTGTTACTCCCAGGTTATATATCAATTATATTTGGTGTTTGCTGGGTTCTTTACGTAGTGCTCGTTTAAAGTTTTTTTTCTTGTAAATGTTTTTCTAGAAATCCACCTTCAATATATGTGTCATAATTACAGTCACCTAATATTATCCTTTCCTTACTCTTCGTCTTGCTTAAAATATTATTTAGTTCTTGCTTAAACATCCCAGATAGCAAAATGTGTTCATTCTGAGTACATATTGTACTCACGTTTATTAAAAACATGATGGCAAGAATAGACACAGATGCGGGCTCATATGTTGCTCAGAATGCAGACATGTTATGAAATCTATAAAAGTTTACAAAATAGTGACATAATGAACACATAAATGATGTTCAATGAAATACTGCATATTGTGTGCATATAAAGCTCAAGAAATGACAACAATGTTTGTTTGCATTTTTTACAATTTATGAGCTCACTGTACAATAAATTTTTTTTTGGTTAGGGTATGAAATAAAATAGTAGTATTATTGACAATATTATTTATTTAATTGCACATTCCTTTTGCACATTCCTCAATTTCATTTTGTTCTAAAATATATATTTAATACAATATCCCCTTATACTGACATATTCTAGACGTAGACCTAGACCAAGCGACATTGTGCGACAAGAAACATTTTTGTGTACCCTTCTCTCAATCCATACACACACACACGCGCGCGCGCGCGCGCGCGTGTGTGTGTGTGTTGTGTGTGTGTGTGTTGTGTGTGTGTGTGTTGTGTGTGTGTGTGTGGATTGAGAGAAGGGTACACAAAAATGTTTCTTGTCGCACAATGTCGTGTATATATATATATGCATCTTTATCAAGAGAAAAAGAAAGAAGGATACACAAAGATGACGCTTATCGCAGTTTTTCTGTTAACTAGTTAGCATTACTTTAAGGACCGAATGCTTGGTCTAGGTCTAAGTCTAAATATAAACATCATTGAAACTTAAACATAAAGCCCATAAAATTTAACACCTTAAAACTGTAAAGGCTTTGGCGAATCCGCAGCAGATACGTTATCGTTATCGAGTACGAGGACAATCCGGATTAACGGACCGGAAATTTGCAGCGATGACGACAACATCATTGAGCACGCGAGATCGTCATTCCGCAATCTCTCCAGGGGGGACAAACTTCTCTCTTGTAAGAGGAGGAGACACTTTCGCAGCGCCACCTGGCTCTGTCCCTCCGGAAACAGAGAACTAAAATAGGTCACGTGACGAGAGTGGGGAGTAGATGCCATATTCGAATTGGGTGTGCGAGAGCGTGTACATATCAATACACAACTGTCTTCTTCTTCTCTTTCGGCTATTGGCTATGCGATTTCGGATCTCGTGAATGCCGAGTTGACGAGGCGACCAGGCAACGCGTGACATTATATCGGCGCGCGACATTAATTATCCATGTATTTTCCTACATATTAATAAATCTAAAAAATTATTTAATAAAAAATTATTATATACATTTTTTTATGTTAATACAAAATTAAAATTTGAATTAAAATATAAAAATCCACTCTTGGCCAATATGTATGCTTTTTTATTTAACAAAGAATCTATTTAACAATTTCTATTTAATTTTAGCGCAATGATATTGCACTAAAAAAATTATAATTTTTACTATTCTTCTTTCTGTCATTGAATTTATTTGCCATTAAATGTATAACGCAGAGCCGGGATTTAGGGCCGATTCCCGAGGCGACGCCTCCTATACCCCCATTACCGCTCGAGACTCAGCGGCCGAGCCGCCGATCGCTCACGTGACGCGTAATCTCAGGCGAAGTATTCTCGCTATTTGTAGAATAAATTTCAATCTACTTTTGTTTTATATGATTCACGCTTGTTGAAGTATAAAAAATTGAAATTTGTACATGTAACATGTGTATATAATATATGTGAGGTACAAGAGGGTGGCAGTGTGGTCTTGTGGTAAAGCGCCAGACTCGTAATCCCGAGGACCCGGGTTCGAGTCCACCTGACCACAGGAATTTTTATATTCCAAACTGCACCCCCCGCACGAGTGGGGCTCGTGCGGAGAAACTGGGCTATCTTTCGGAGGAGACATGGAGAAATTAAATGTACTTCTTTGTATTTAGAAGTATAAGAAATTTCATATAAAGCTCTTTCTCCAGTGCCAATGCTCGCTCTTGGCATTTTTGATACAGTTGTCTTTCTATCTGGTCTTGTTCAGAAATTAAATTAAATTAAATTAAATTTGAAATTGGTCGTCAAGCTAGGGGAGCTTGGGAGTTTTTTTTTTTTTTTTAATAAAAGCGCCGCTTGTTGAAGTACAAAAAATTAAAAAAAAAAAAAAAAAAAAAAAACTCCCAAGCTCCCCTAGCTTGACGACCAATTTCAAATTTAATTTCTGAACAAGACCAACATAGATGCATATAGAGGATGCTAACTACTACATAAATCACTTGGAAATCCTTTGAAACGAAGCTTGACGACCAATTTCAAATTTAATTTAATTTAATTTAATTTCTCCTAAATCCGAAAGATAGCCCAGTTTCTCCGCACGAGCCCCACTCGTGCGGGGGGTGCAGTTTGGAATATAAAAATTCCTGTGGTCAGGTGGACTCGAACCCGGGTCCTCGGGATTACGAGTCTGGCGCTTTACCACAAGACCACACTGCCACCCTCTTGTACCTCACATATATCATATACACATATTACATGTACAAATTTCAATTTTTTTATACTTCAACAAGCGTGAATCATATAAAACAAAAGTAGATTGAAATTTATTCTACAAATAGCGAGAATACTTTGCCTGAGATTACGCGTCACGTGAACGATCGGCGGCTCGGCCGCCACTAGAGCCATGGAATGTTTTTCCGAAAGCTGCGCCCCTCCATGCAAGATTGAGACCCTTGTGCGGAGCAAACTAAGCTCCGTCTTTCGGACAGAGACGTTAAGCCGTTGGTCCAAAGGGTTCAAACTTTCTTCATTTGCGTCAACAAAAATTATCGTAATATTCATCATAATTTTCTGCAACTTTAGGTCTAATAATGTCCCGACTGCATAATAATTCTCACGGTAAAAAATTGTCTGACGAAGTCCAGTGAACTCCAGGCTTTTTTTTTTTTTTTTTTTTCTTAAAAGTATACTATTTTGAGAGTAAAACGCAGAAAGTTTTTTTGCTTTATTTAAAAAAATTTTGATAAATATTTTAGTGAAAAAAGTCAAATTTCTCGAAAAAAAATTTTTTCTCGCGTTTTTTCAACATAAAAATTTTTTTTAAATTATTGGATCATAAAGAGGAAGTCATAAACTAAATTCCAGTTCAAGGTTTGAGTCGATACATCAAAAAGAACGCAAATGGCAACTGTTGTGGGGTCCATTGGACCCCGTGTGACCACTACGTTATTTTTAGGTGTGACCACAACGGGTTAAACCAGTCTCCAAAGTTACAACATCGTATTTTTTACTGTTCATTAATTGACTCTGATCTACAACTGATGCAAAGTTTATTGCACAAAAAATAAACAATCAACTCTTGGGACACTGATTTATTAAATTATATATACAGAATTAGAAACAATACTACCTAAATTCACTTAAAATTAGTTTACATGAATTCGAGATCATATCACTTCATTTTTATTTCTAACAACTTGTACATATATTTAAATGTAATCAGTAACTTACAAAATATATAACTTGTATACATATAAGAAATATAATTGCAACATATTTTCCCGTCCCACTTAACACAGACTGCGGACTGTCGGATATAAAAAAGTCAAGTATCCGGTGTGGTTAAAAAATATGTTGCAAAGCATATGTATGCTTCACCAACTTGCAACATATATAACACACATCATTCACACATTACAATTAAATACAATGACCATTGCAATACATAATATAAACACAGAATAAAAAATATAAGTATAATAAAAAAATCGCACACATTATAGGCATACCAAATTTTAAATACGTACAATCACACTTTTACAATCACACTGCTTCTTCACATACAACTACACTTCTTCTCAGATGCAACATGTTCTGCTTTCGCTAGAATTTTGCATCTTTCCTTCGATCTCATCTCCGCCCCAAATCCACCACACTGCCTGAAGGCATACCTTCCTGACAGGAAAATATGACATCTTCAGGTAGATGATTGATCGAAGTAGAAGGACCTACCTAACTGATTTTTTAACTACTCATACATGCATTTACAATTTAACATTCATAAAACGAAATTATTTACATCTTTTTTTAATAGAATTCTTATAATCCTGTACAATTTTCTTTCTTTTGTTTACATTATTTTTATACGATTCACGTATTCGTTTCATATCACACACGGCATTTATAACATCGCGCTCTAACATTTCTATATTATTATTATTAATATTAATAATTGCATTCTTATGATTACACCACGATACAATATTATTAATCGCAATTATACGCACTACAATTTTATACATATTGGCATGATGTTCTATGCATTCATGCCAATCCATATTAGCGTTCCAATTTTCTAAAAAATCTAACAGTACTTTTAAAACGTTACGACGATGAGCTCTAGTTTTTAACAATTTATTTGTAACGCTTGTAATTTGTTTTATGAAAAATAAAATGAATTATTTCTTAAACTATTTTCGCTAATTTGTACAAGAATTAACTTCTTTAAGAACTAACTTAACAATTTCATCTTGGTAATCTACAGAAGATGCTACAATTACTTCATCGGCAACATTTTTATCCGTAATTAATTCAGATGCTTCATCGTCATTACACATAATATTACGCATGTCGTTACGTTCTAAATAATTTTCAAATGTACATAACAAATTAAAATTATCATTTGTAACTTCACAATTACCGCGACGCATTGAAATACATTGCATATTATTTACAAGTAAAGTAAAAAACGATTCTTGAAATTGACGAGGTGTGGGATTAATATTACGTACAGCATGACTACGAATTTGGCCAAAAAAATTTTCTAACGGATCCTGATTACAAAATCTAGTATTTAATTTTTCAAAATCATATTTTTCACTTAAAATTTTCCACAGTTTTTGAAACCCGTCAATTGTAAACAACCAATTTTTTAAAGTCGGTACCGATTTATTTACTGTACGCGAAATTTTGTCAACGAATGCTGTTTTACGCAATATATTTTTCGCATTTACCCAAAATACATGATGATCGCTGTTTTTACTTACAGAACAACGCAAATCGTTGCTGTCTTCTCTTTTGTCGTCTCCATTCACGCTGTCAAAAAGATCGTTGAAGAAATTTACTGCTGTCGCTGTTGCTATTCCTTCTTTTTCTCCTATTTGAATTTCTTCATTGTTTACAGATACCGTGCCTATATAAATATAAACATATATATTAATAAATACATAAATTAACACACGAATAAAAACCTAATACATTTGTAAACTAATGAATAATACACTAATAAAAAAATATAATTGTTTACAATAATTTTCATTCAAATATTTGTATGTGTGTACATGTTAACCAAGTTAAAATGAAAAAATAAAACACACACACAAATTATACAAATATGATAGATATTTTTTTTATAGTTACACAATTATTTTTTCTTATACTATTTTTTGTGCAAGGAAGAAAAACTAGAATTACAGTTCTTAAAGATTTAATTATTTATTCTTTTCTTATTAAGTAAGTACTTACATTTCGATGTTGCGAATGTTTGAATAGCACTAGCCATCGTTCCACTCATTGCTTGGACTGCATTTTTTACACGCATTTTACTAATTTTTTTTTCTACCATATGCTCCGCTGTAATTTTTTTTAAAAGTGGTCGAATGGTATTGATCTTTCTATCTATGATCCAAGCTGTTTTTAATATGTCCCACGATGCAAATTGGTCTTCTTCTCCCGGAGCATTGGAAACTTGTAATACATCTTTCGATAGCCAATTATTCCGAATACCTTTGATCAGATGTGGAGGATCATATAAATGTATTATTTCCTGGTTTCCAACTTCGTATGTTTGATCTATAAAACAAGACAAATTAAAATAAATTCATGCACGCGCACATACATTTTCATCTTATGTCTCATGTATATATTTACTTTGTGCTCTATTTTCCAAATTCCTTTTCTTTCTTGTTTGAAACAATAGCTCGTTAATTGCAGCTACATTGGAGGAACCTTGATCGCACACTGTTGCAACTATGTGGAAGCCTGTCTTTGTAATTTCTGATACTACTTCTTTAATGCATCTAATTAACTGAGCGGTATTAGTCTGTTTATCACAAAAATTAAATAAAAGTGGCATCTTCCAACCAGAATGTAATCCGCGTAACATAAAAACTAAAGCATGATCCGCGACTTTTCCCGTTCGATTGTTGCCCCAATCCTTAAGACCACAAATGACATCCTTCCGAATGTCATAAGTGCACTTAGGTTGGATAGATACCTCATCCCACATCATAATACATATTTTTTCTTTCATTGACATTTTTTGAGCTACACTCTCTAAATGTCTCAAAATAAATGGGTTTAATCCAGGATATACAGGTATTTGGTGCAACACCGATTGTAACGTTTGTATCGAAGGAATTTGTTTAAAAATCGATCTTAAAGTATTATATGCATGCTTCCCCATAGTCTTGTACAGTGTTAATGCGAAGGCTTTCTGTTCTACACTATAACGTTGTCCCTGCAGAATATAAAATGCTATCATAATCAAATTTACAATATTATATAGTAGTAATTACAAAAATTAACATGTAATAAATATTTGAAAATAATATATTTTGTTTATTAAACGGTAATTCCCATCGTTTTATATATATATATATATATAATAATAATAATAATAATATACTTTATTCGGTTCGGCCTTCCGGCCTAAAATCCGGGACTTGGTTTACAATTTTGCTACCTTAACATTCACTCCTTCATCCACTCTCTCTTTCCCTTCTCCTATTCTCTCTCATTTTTCCTAATTCTCTCATGCATTTCACATTCGCTATCTTTCCTAAAAAATCCTTCACTCTAATCTTGCGCTCTCTATCTACATGTGTCAGTATGTGCTCCATCGTTCCTTCTTCTTCTTCGCAGATCTGGCATTTTCTTCTTCCCGCCTCTGCCCAAAATCTGTTTCTTTCCTCTTCGTTTCCACATCTCCATCTCGCAATCAACTTTTGGCTCCCTTTGTGCCCTTTTTCTCTCAAATATCTCGGTCCTTCCTGCGCCATTATGTCCTTATATCTCTTGTTGTATCTCGTGCTTCCTATCTTGCTATCCATCCATTGCCCTAGTCTCTCTCTCTCTCTCTGCCCTATTACTTGCCCTATATCCGCCTCCCCCTCCCTCAGTAGTTTTATACCCTCTGAACTGAATCCGTTTTGCCTATAAAACATCTCTCTCTCCTCCCCCACCATACCCTTTTGTCCCTCACTCTCTTTTTCCTTCACGCATTCTACTACCAATTTTCTTTCCCCCATCTTCATAGCCTTTTCCTCGAACCTTACTGCTCTATTTCCCGCAATTGTACTTAACTTTACTCTCCCCGTTTCCTTATAAACTATATAGTCCGGCGTACAGGAGTCGAGGCCAAGGGTCCACTTTACATACTTTTTCATGTATTTTTTCCAGTTCTTCTCTTTCTCTCCAACCCCAGATCTCTGCCCCATACATTATAACCCCAAGTACTAAGTATTTAAATAATATCATCCTTCTCCTAAAGTCATCCCTAAACCTACGTTCCCCCACCCCCCATACCTACCTCATCACTATATTTGCCTTCTTCTTTGCACTCTTGATCTGTCCGTCGTCGCTTCCATTCCTCCTCAACTCGTATCCCAAGTACTTGTATTCCTTCACTTCCTCCAATCTCTTTCCTTCCCATTCCCATCCCACCTCCTTTCCTCTGCCTCCTCCTCTTCTAAAGCACATAATCTTTGACTTCTCTGTGTTCAACTGCAGTTTTTTTCCTTCTTAGGTATCTCTCCAGTCTCCTTATCATCTCTTTCATTCCATCCACACTTTTTGCCAGCAGCACCAGATCATCTGCATACGCTAGTGTCCATATCCTTTCTGCTCCAACCCTCATGCCGCCCGCCTGCCCTGTCCTCATCTCCTCCTCCACATCTGCGATCAATATCGAGAACAGTAGCGGACTCAGAGGGCACCCCTGCCTTACTCCTTTCTCCGTCCAGAACCAGTGGAGACTTTTCCGCTCACTTTAACCGCATTCTTCGTCCCTTCATAGATTTCCTTGATCCTTTCAATTATCCCTCTTCTTATTCCTCTTTCCTCCATTGCTTCCCATAAGATCTTTCTGTCCACTCTGTCGAAGGCCGCCCTTAGGTCCACAAAGAACCCATATACTTTTCCTCCTTTCTTCCTCAGTTCTCTCTTGACCACGTGCTGTAACACATACACGTTGTCCATCGTCCCTCTGCCCTTCCTAAACCTGCTTGAGTTTCCGGCAGAATATTCTTCTCTTCTGCCTCTTTCCTTAGCCTCTCTGCTAATATTCCTGCGTATATCTTATACGCAGTGCATAACAGAGAGACTCCCCTGTAGTTTTCCACACTTTTCGGGTCACCTTTCTTGAAAATTGGGGCTATTAACCCCACTCTCCATTCTTCCGGGAAGCCTTCCCCTCTCCACACCTTTTTCAGGATTTCCTTCAGCTTTCCCTTTATCCGCCCGTCGCTGAACTTCCATGCCTCTCCTGCTATCCATCTACTCCTGCCGCCTTTCTCCTCTTTAAGTTATTGATCTGTTCTTCAATTTCTTGATCCTGAATCTCCAGCTCCCCATCTTCTTCCTTGCTTCTCTTTCCACCTCCTCTCTCCTGTCCTCTTTACTTCCTTCCAACAACTGCATAAAATGATTCTCCCATTCCTCCATCTTTATATCTTCCTCAATTGGTACTCTTTTCTTCCTTTCCTTGTTAATTATCTTCCATATTTGCTCTTCTGTTTTCGCGCTCCTGACTTCTTCCTCATATTTCTCTAGTCTTTTTTCTTCCTTCCTTCTGCACATCTCCCTAAATTCTCTTCTTAGTTTCACATATACCTCCTTTCCTTCCTTTCCCATTCTCCATCTTTTATATGTCCTCTTCAGCCCCTTTTCTTTCTCTTGCACTCCTCGTCCCACCAATCCTTCTCTCCTATTTTCTTCCTCCTTATCGTAATCCTTTTCCTTACCATACTTTTCTCTACTGCCTTCTTCAGGTTTTCCCAGACGTCCTCCACCTCTTCCCCCTCCACCTCTACCTCTTCCGCTTTCTCCTTATACTTCTTGATACTCTCTTCGTCCCACTGTATCACTTCCTTTGTCTTCTTTTGCATCTCCTCCTCCAACCTCTCTACTCCTCCCCTTACTTCTACCTCCAAGGGTTGGTGGTCCGACTCCACCCTTTCTCCTATCGTTAACTTGATTACTCTGTCCCACGCCTCTCGATTCACCACCATGTAGTCCACCACCGATGTTCCTCTTCCCCCGGAGTACGTCCATTCTCCTTCCTCGTCACCTCTCATATTACCGTTCCCTACCTCCCACCCCCTCTCTTCCAGCATCTCTAAAAATTCCTTTCCCTCCGTGTTTATTACCTCATCTTTAGAGCTTCTCTGTCTTTCCCCGTCGTTGTCCCCCTCGTAATTCTTACCCTCCCCCCCTATTCTTGCATTAAAATCTCCCCCTATACATAGAATTTCCTCCTCCCTTTCCTCTATCATTTCCTCTAATTCTCTTCGTAATGTTCTCATATTCTCCCCATTATATACCGTTATTATTCTCCATATTTCCCCCTCTACCCTCAGCCTCCTCTCCTGCATTCCGTTTACAAATACCGCTTCCTTAATATCTATCTCCTCTATCTCTTTCCTTATGCCTGTTATTATACCTCCCTTCGCCCTACCTTTACATTTCTCTCTAATCGCGTGTTGACATTTCCATTCAAATTTCTTTGACATATTCCTTTTCATTCTCTCCCATTCCTTTTCTTCTACCCACGTTTCGCATAGTCCTATAATGTCAAATCCTTCTATGTATTCTCAGAATTCCCTGTCCTTCTTCTTCAGCCCTGCCACATTCCAAAGATCATCCTTAGTTCTGCGCTTGTATCCTTGTTCCTTTTCCTCTCCTCTTCCTCTTCCCTTTGCCTCCCTCTTTTACTCGCACATCTATTCCTTCCTCTCGGCCGATTTTGAAAATTCTCCCTTTTCCTTATTTCCTCTGCCTCCTCATTCCATACATACATCTCATTCTCTATGTACATTTTTCTATATCCTACTTTTACCTTCTTTCCTTCCACTCGTTCCTTTCTTGCCCGTTCTCTCAGTAACCTTTGCACATCTCTCTCTTCTTTCGTCGGATCATGATCAATGAATATGTTTCCCCCGGACAATTTGCTCTTCCGTTTCATTATTGTTTCCTTTCCCTCCCAATCTTCCATCTCTACTATTATTACTTCCTTTCCTTCCCTGCCTACCACTTGAACACCTTTTTACATTTTCTTTGATCCCGAATTCCTTTTCCAGAAATTCTTTAGCCTCCTCCTTTCAGGCTGCTCTTCCCCTTCCTCAGTCCTCTTATGGTTATGTTATTCCTTCTCTCCTTCTTCTCTCTCTCGTCCATTATCCTTTTCAACCTTCTCACTTCCTCTCCTATCTCGCCCGTTGACTCCCCCTTGCCTCCCTGTCTACCTATCCGTTCCTTTACTTTTTCCGTTATTTCTTCTATCTTTTCTTCTAACCTCCCTTTTCCTCCGGCTCCTTGTCTCTCTAGTTCTTTTACTCTTTCTTCTAATTCCTCTATCTTCTTCTCCATTCTTTCCTCCTTAGCCTTCCAGCTTTCCTTTAATTCCCGTATCTCGATCCTTGTACTTGCCATTTCTTCTTTTAATTCTTAAGAGAATTATTAGATAATGCTATCATAGCTCCCTCTTCACTCTTCCTCTTTCCATTCTCTTCCGTATCTCCCTCCTTCTCTTTCAATCTCTTCTCTCCAGGCGGTGTTCTATCCATCATATTGCTCCTTTTGAATATCTCTGCTGTCTGTCTCTCTAGCTCGTCCCTCTTCCTCTTATCATACGTAAATTCCAGTATGCTAGTTGAATTCGATCTCTCTCTCTCCATCAATTTATCCTTCCTCGATCCTCTTCTCCCTCTCTCCTCGTCCTTCTGCATGTTGTAACTCGCCTGACAATACGCACGGGCCCGCCGCGTTACATGCGGACTCGGCCTTACTCGCAGCCGCTCACCTGTCACCCTACTCTATGCCGTATGTCGTCTATATACTCTATGCCCTATGCCGTATGTAAAACGCACGCAATCCCCTATCCCTAGCCCTTCCCCTCGTCCCTCTATCCTAACCTCTCACTTAGTCGTCTATTTACCCCTTTAATTACTTCTCACCCCTTACGTCTCTCTACTTCCCTCCACTTCTGTCGCCTCCTCCGCCGTTTACCTCCCCTCTCCTTCTATCCTACACTCCGAATTTATCCGTGAACGCAGTCGCTCGCAATCACCCACGCAACGCTCGCAATCCGCATCCACTCACACACGCATCCACTAACCAAGTCATATATATATATATATATATATATATATATATATATATATATATATATATATATTAAATATTATATATTTTCGTGCGTATTTCTTTTACAGAATATCTATTTAATAGAAATCGTTATAATTTTGACCTCATTTTCTGTATTAGGATCAATTAAAAACTACTAATTACTTGCTACACAGTACACGCACACGCGCGCGCGTGTATATATATATATATATATATATTGTATATATATATATATATATATATATATATATATTATACATATATTATATATATAATATATATATAATATAAAATCAGAAAATGTTCTTTTTGTATGATTGAATTTGAATGGATTTGAACGAATAAATTAACGAATGAATGTGTGAATAGAGATGTGTGTGTGGGTAGTGTAACATACTTTGCAAAGTGTTTATTTTGACATAAAAATATTTAATATAAAATAATAATAATAAAATAACTAAAATTACAACATTGTACTAAATGACGATCGGTAAAAGAAAGACTTTGAAATATATTAAAATACTACAAAAATGGGAAAGTAATAAAGGTAATTATTATAAATAGCTATTAGTTTATTATATATGTAATACACCATCCATATTTTTAATGATATATATATATATATATATATATATATATATATATATATATCATTAAAAATATGGATGGTGTATGTAATGTGTGTGTGTGTGTGTGTGTTCATGTGCGTGTGTGTACACACTCACACAAAACAGTTTCAATATTCAAGATATAGTATCAGAAATATAATATGCAATATATGATAGAAATATATAATCAATATACAGATAATACAATATACAGACAATGGAAATTAAGTTCTATTTCTTCGTAAACTCAACGTTATTGTAGACAACTGCACCACCTTCGCTGACAACAATCTAAAATAGAAAATAAAATTTGTATGTAAAAATTGCGTATAGGAATAAAATACATAATTCGTACTAAAAATATCATTATTTACTTACATATTTTGTTTTATATTCCTAAATATTATGCGTTGTTAGGATTAGCCTTTTTTCCTCTTCTATGTTTGAAATTTAACTATTCTGTTCCTTTCCACATTTTTCCATGTATCCTTTATTTTAAAATCTGTCACCTAAATACATAATTAATCTTAGTTAAAAAATTTTAAAGTTACATTAGGTTAAAATGTTAAGAACTCTTGCAAGTAAAGAAAATTTTCCATAACTTTATTGAACCTTACCTTGCTGAAATATTTTCTTCAGTTACCCAAAATAAAATATTGCCTTATAAGATAACTGTACATAACATGCATATCACAAATGCATTTAAAGATCTTAAAGTTCATAATGCAAAATCGATAGGTTGAAAATCAGGAAATAGATCAATAGTCCAGACGACACATTAGTGTCTCAAAAACAGATACACACCATAATCCACACGTAGGAAAATTAGCACATACATAAATATAATCAGTTAATGAGCAGATCGAAAAAAGTGTAATATAAATTTAAAAAATGAAATATAAACTGGCGCAAGGCTTTCATGTTTATAATTAAAACGTTAAATTTATATTAAAACGATAAAAACCCATATTAATAGAATGTTATCCTTGTGACAATAATAATTGTAGATTATAGAAAATGAATTCTAGAAAATATAATTATAATTAATAACTTCTATAAAATAATTATAGAAAAAATATATACAATAATGGGCATAAATACGTGAAATAAGATACAAATTAATAAATCAACATTAGATTATAAAAAATTTGAAAATAGATATGTAAAGTAATAAAAACATATAATATCTAATTAACATAATAATTGACAACTATAAGAAATAAAGAAAAGAAATAAAATAAATAAGAAAAAAGAAAGAAAAAGAAAGTAAAAAAACCAATTAGCACCATCATCAATCAGTTAAAAACCCTTTTACCATAAAACACGCCATATTGTTAATATTTTTAATGTATTGAAAAATACAAAATTTAATATAATGCATCTTTCCGTAGTTATACACATACAGTAATAAAAATAAGCAAATATAAATATAAAATTCACACATGTATAATGATCAATATGTATAATTTCTCGTGAGAATCTCAGTTTTATATATGTGATGCATTCATAGTAGCAAACATATTAATAACATTGATAAAACAAAAGAATAAAAAATATTTAAAAAATAAAATAGAAATTGAGACTGCGTTCCGAAATTCACTACTAGTACTGAAAATCTATAATGTGCGTGACAATAAATTATAGATTTGCAGTACTGGCATTGAATATCGGAACGCAGCCATAGAAAAATAAAATAAGAAATAAGAAAGTACAAAGATACTAAAACATTACAGTAACAAAATTTTAAACAAACATACCCCTGATGCACGCTTTAGATTTTTTTCGATCATATCAAAAAAGATTTTCTGATATTTCGTCAAGTCTGTAGTCATATCCTTCCATTTGTTTCGTTGCAAATTCTTCTTTTCTCTTCTCTGTTTTTCAATAATTTTTTTTCTTCTATAATGAATTTCTTCATTCTTCTTACATTCCTTTGTAATTCTAGGACTCTTTTGTCTTTACAATTCAATGATATAGAATTAGGATTGTCACTGTACATTTTCAACTGTTTCGTTGATTTGACTAGTACTGGCATTACATGACATAATGTCATTATTATCACTGTTAATATTGATATTAATATTAACAGTTTCCTATTTCATCTGATAGATGCATAGATGGAATAGCATCATTTTTTAGTACACGTCTTTTTGTGTCAACACAAATCATATGATCTGGAAAATGTAAAGTACAGATCCGTAATTCTTTCAGTATTGTCTCCGATTGCACCTGTAATATAAACAAAATCTTTGTAAACATATTATATATTACACACACACACACACACACGAGTGCGTATATGTGCGTATACTTATATTTTCAACGTAAGCAAATATAAATATTATTTCCATAGTAATATAAATATTATTATTTCTATGTACCTATCAAATCAGTCCGTCCAATTGTTCTTAGCCATTGTTCTGCTTTTTGTGTATCTCGTGGAAGCCTATGTACAGGTGTATCCTTATTCGAAAAGCATTTGGGCACACAGCATTTACGTACCATCTTGGTATAAAAATACTTACTGAAAGACTAATAATTATATTAATATAAATGATAATATATATATATTTAATATTAAAGACTAATATATTATTAATATTCTAAACTAAATATTATATGAATAATTATATATATATGTAATATATGTAAATAAAAATAATCTTATCCGTTTCGATAAATCCTTTCAGCTTTCCTTCCTTCTACTCTATTCCTCTTGCAAATTCTCTGCTGCAGTCCAATACACTATAATCTTGCACAAGTTAACGAATCTTCATGAGCTCAGCTGTACTCAGCCGCGCTTTTGCTGTTTGTTGACGAGGGGATTAGAGAGGAGAAGAGAAAGGAACGACGGTGCTGCCTCTATCGCTGTCCCCCCGTACTGCCACGTCCGTCGCCCAAAAATCCAGCGAGTTTGTCCCCCCTGAATCTCTCCGCGCTCAAATCACATCTGATGTGTCTCTATTCAATGTTGCATCCGAGCGTGGACAGATTGTGAAATGACGACGACGACGACAAGCTTTTCGAGTGTTATCTAAATCGTATTTCTAATAGCTTAGGAATAAATATTAAGAACTAATAAGTAGGTATTAACTCAAATACTACACAAATAATAGAAGCAATTGCAATATGATTCGTGTAAAACATTGGATATCTAAATTAAACGGATAAATAATACTAATCGTAAGGACAAATATAAGTGCGATATGATGCGTACAAAACGTTGGATATCTCGGTTAAATGGATGAATAAGACTAAGAACAAATAACACAAGTGCGATATGATTCGTACAAAACGTTGGATATCTCGATTAAACGGATAAATAATACTAAGAACAAATACAATAAGTGCGATATAATTCGTACAAAACGTTAGATATTTCGATTAAACGGATGAATAATACTAAGAACAAATACAAGTGCGATATATGATTCGAACAAAACGTTGGATATCTCGATTAAACGGATGAATAATACTAACAAAAGAACAAATACAAGTGCGATATGATTCGTACAAAACGTTGGATATCTCAATTAAACAAATGAAATTATCGAATATGTGTGAGTGCAAAAAGAAGAGTTAAAATCGCAGAGCAAGAGTAACTAAAACTGAAATGCTAGATAGATAGTGTGTGTAAAGTAAGGGAATAATCGAAATCAATACGTTTGACGGAATAAAATAAAGTAAAATCCTCGAAGAGATGTATCCACGTGAATCGTCATAAATTATTACTTTCTGTCTTTGACATCATACTTGCTCATATAAATATTATAATGCTTGCTGATCGATCGATTGACGATAAATTTCAGTATAGAAATACATCACATCAATCACTTTCATCAGACGCAAGAGGATCTTCCGTTTCAGGAGTGCCATCAAAATGATCATTAGAAACAGTGTCCTCAAAAGACATTTCTTCCGTTTCTGAAAGTTCTGCTGTCCTTTTATCTTGTTATTTTTCAAATAGTACCGTTGTTTTGCGGCACGGAAAAACTTCCATTACTTCTAATTTGAATTCCGCTCTAGTTTCGGGTCCTTTAAAATTTGGGCACATTTTAGCTGCATCTAAAACAATATTATTTATATATTATTAATATTTAAAGAATCAAAATATACATAATTTAACATATATACTGTGATTTAAAAAACGGAAAATACTTACAAAAAAATACTTTTGCAATCTGTGTACTTATAAAATGCTAAAGAGTTTTTTGTTCGACCCCAATAAGTAAATTTACATGTTAGCTCATCTGTCATTGTTTCTTTTTGGAAATGACTGAGAGCTTCTCTCAACTTTATGCCACCGACAAATTTAAGATATGATACCTGTAACAATAAATTTTTATAATCAGTTTATAATTTAGGTAATTATGCAGTATAGGGGACCACCCTCCGATGACCTTGACCTTGACATATGTTGTCAAGGTCACCCTTCTGAGTGACCTTCAGAAGGTTTTAGCCCTCGGTCATTGTTCGTTAAAAAGTTATAAACAAAAAAGTTTGAAAAATACAGCAGCTATTTTGAGTATTGGAAGGCATAAATGACTAATATATATGGCGAAATAGTTCACGCATACACTTTCCACGCGAGACGAGTTGTCACATGGGTTCGTGGTGCGCTTTACAAGCTCGTTTAGGTAGAGGTGGTATTAAACAAGATAAGTTAGCCGATTATCTGTGTGAATATTTGTGACGATATCAAGAGACACGGTAGTGTCTCGCGTTAAGTATGTGGCCTTTATACAAGCGGACTCTGTTAAAGCGGAGCGCGAGACCGACCGTGACTCTTAACGCGACGCGACGGGTTGCGAGTACTCGAGATGTTGAGATCTCATATAACGAGTGAACGGATCAAGTTCTAAGTAGGCTTGATCGATAGCTTGGGGTTCGAATTGGGGGGGTATCTCCTATAACATTTTCCGCTACGTGCCCTACGAGCGGAGATATTGCGACGTAAAGTCGAAAATGTGAATTTTATTAAGATACTTCTTCTTCTCCTAACGTCGACGTCTCGACCAATCAGAGGAATGTAACTTTCACTTTTTCGACACTGGCGCGCTGCCGCGCTACTATCGCCAGTTTCGAAATCGGTATGTTATTATACGTGTACGTACTGCGCTCAGTGCAGTTAGTGCAGTTAGTGCAGTCATCAGCTGGTTCAGCGCGCGCTGTCACAGTCAGTCTTAACCTATCATCAAGAGACACGGTAGTGACAACCAAATACGCGTGGAGCGAGACCGACCGTTACTACGTTTACGCGAGCGTTACTTCTGTAGTAACTTA
>JASTWL010000994.1:0-60576 GCA_035220575.1 Temnothorax rugatulus
CGTGTGCATAGACAGTTCACATGTAGGCAGGGTGGGTGGGGTGGATCTTGGTTTGCGTGCAAAGTTTGTAAACCCAAACCGTACAATAGACCTCGTTTCGCCCTATAAGCAGGGGTGGTATGGGGTGGGGTGGACCTCGCTTCGTGGATAGTTCTCTGGATATCATTGTATAACTTTTCACACAAAGCAAGATCCACCCTACTCCACCCGACCCCTGCTTATAAGGCGAAACGATTCTATCATTGTACGGGGTTTTCAACTTTCCACGCAAGGCTCATCCCCACCCACCCCTACGGGGGAGGGGCTCCTCTCTCACCTACATGTGTACTGCAAATTACTTTCCTTATAGACTTCGTCCCGCGTACACGTGTGGCGGAGCCCCTTCTTCGCCCACGCATTCAAATAATAAAATCAAACAAAGGGAAACGCCGTAATCGGTCAGGACTGGATCTTGCTTGTCCGAATAATATATATAAATTCTTGAGTGACTTTCTACGTACACTCTTTGCCATGGCGGACCACGCGCCGTTACCAACGGTCATAACGCAGTCTCAACCAAAGCCAGAACGATACAATCACACAATTAAATTGATATCAATTTAATTATATTAAATACATATAGGATAGGATACAGGGGATATAAAGAAAATGTTGCGAAAAATAACACCCCAGCCAGGATTCGAACCTGGACCTCCCTCATTCCGTGACGGGCGTCTCACCAATTCGACCACCGAGGCATGTGGTGATATTCATCGCAACATTAGTTATAAGGAAAAACGTCTTTTTCGGCGACGTATATAAACAATAAGTATGAGAATTATACGACCGTGTAAGATATATACAATCAAACAAAGGGAAACGCCGTAATCGGTCAGGACTGGATCTTGCTTGTCCGAATAATATATATAAATTCTTGAGTGACTTTCTACGTACACTCTTTGCCATGGCGGACCACGCGCCGTTACCAACGGTCATAACGCAGTCTC
Source organism: Temnothorax rugatulus (assembly GCA_035220575.1). Lineage (NCBI taxonomy): Eukaryota > Metazoa > Arthropoda > Insecta > Hymenoptera > Formicidae > Temnothorax > Temnothorax rugatulus. The sequence continues at coordinate 987 of JASTWL010000994.1, forward strand.
AACCAAAGCCAAATAATAAAATATTTACAATTATATAATCATACAATTATAGTTAAAGCAAAAAATACTTTGTATTCATACTTTTTAACACATAAAATTGTATACGTATATATATATACTTCTCTATGTCAACTCTTCTCTGTTTGTACACGCTCCGAATGAATCGTGATCTACGTAATGGTGTTAAGGATCAGGAAACTTGATGTCGTTGGTAAATTAGTCAATATATTCTGAAGAGTGTTTCGAGAAGACTTTTAAAATTTCTTAAGTCTGATAAAGGAAGAAAACGTCTTGTCAATAACAAATCACATGAAAATAAAATGAACAATTTAGCATAAAATTAGTATCAATGGTCAATTCAGTCACAGCAATCTTTCAGTTTATCAGGGAAATCCTAAACTAAAATCTATTTGTTGAAGGTTTATGGAATAATATAATTTCTGTAAAACAGAATATCTATAAACATGAAGAGTTGAGTGTATTTAACATGAATTCCACTCCTGAATAGTTAAACAGTTGAACAGACCATTAATACGAACAAAGTTATTAATATCGATAACATTATAAATTCACAAAATATCTTGTAAAGTAGTAAATAAATAATGGAAGAATGCGTACATCTTTTACTTTTAAACTTATTATTATTCAAAAGAACAGTCAAAATCAGACTGTGAAACTTAATTTATGATAACAATAATGTTCATATAAAGACGATATGCTTATGAACATATATGATAGTCGTCATCTGAGTGGTTTGTTAGTCTAAGACAATTGAAATACGTACACATTTATCCATGTTTTGTCAAATAAAAGAATATCGGACGGAGAAAGAATATCTCCTAACGTAAAACGCAATAGTATTTTCGGAACGATAATTAATAATATAGAGCAAAGTATATACAACGCAAGTATCAGGAAGAATTCAAATAATTCAGTATAATTATAATCAATCGTATTGAGTTCGCGAGATATTTACAAAGACGAAATATAGCTTTTACTGACAACGGCCGTGTCTTTCAAACAATTACTAACATTCAGTTTACAATTGACGAATTATTTACCACATGTAAATAACTTGATTCTCCACATACAAACTACTCTTACACGTGGTTGTAACCAAATTTAAGAATTCAAGAAGTAATTCAAGCTTGTAGCTTCTCATCCGTCCTCGTCACTTAAGGTGAGAAGGCGCGGGGATGGGATCGAAATGCCACACAAATTTACTGGCGCTCTTGGTGATCACCATCCAAACGTAATACTGAAGCTCTCGAATGTTCTAGAATCAGAGATCGCCGTTTAGCTAAAGCACCTTAGCCCATTCTCAAGATCAATGATTCCTTAAACTGAACAACGAGAGTTACCTTGTTTGTGGATCTTCCCATAGGAAGAATTTTATCTCAATCGTCAGCCGTATGCCTTTATACCTCAAGGCTTTGAAATTTCCGTCAATCGTCAGATTGTCCGTAATGGCGGACATCCTTCAATAACGGAAATAATGGCGAAGGCCATCTCCTTTGTTCGTCCGTATCGTATATGCTGATGCAATCTAGCACCTGATGTATCAGGTTTCTCCTTTTACTTCAGCCGGAATTCCGCTGAACTCTATACACGAAACCGCGAGTTTCATACAAGTACAATGAGATTACGAGTCTGTCTGACTCAGTACGCGTGACTTTTACAACGACGAACAGAAGGGTAGTGAACACGCTCTCTCAAGAACAGCCGAACTTCCGTGCAGAAACCGGAAGCCAGGTAGCGCTACCACATTGTGTAGCAGCGCCGTTCCGCGACACTATTTTGGTATATAACTAGGACCCACGTTGGTCCCGCTAGAGTTTTTCAGGGACGTAATTAATGATTCAGTTATTCTAACAGATGGCAGCACACCAATGTTTCTTATCCTTATAAGCGGTATTTCTAACACTGTTTTAACAAAAAGACTGTTCAATATATTAACGATTCACTGCTTTAAATGACTTTCCTTTGTTCATACATATACTATTTCCATATATATATGTACTATTTCCACACACAGCAGCAAACCCTGTTAATTCGGTTAACCTGAACTAAAATTTAGGTCCCGGCAGAGTTGTACAGGTTCTTCCCAGGGGAGAGCAAGCAGGCAGAGTGTGCAAGGCAGGCGCAGCAAAGCAGGCGGTGATTGCACTCTCGGGGGAGCGAGCAAATTATGGCCTCCCGGCGGTTTAAACGTGCACGTGTACCCTTATGGAAAAATACACTCAACATTTGGTGTTGGCCGTTGGGGGGATACCTAGCTGAGAGGGGCCCTTGAGGTTGGGTGTGATTTCGGACTCGCCAGTTGAAGGTTAACCATCATTTGAAGGTTAACCTTCAATTGGTGATCCAGAAAGTCGCACCCAACTTTAAGGGTTTTTCTTTGGTGTTTTCTTAACGGTTAAACGCCAACAGTTGAGTGTATTTTTCCGTGTAATGGCGTCGTGACTTGCCTCGTGGCATGGTACATTTTTCTGGAATATATTGCCAATCCGACTTATATCCTAGATAATATTACTGAATATCATTCTACGTGATCTTTATTTATCAATATTCAGTTTCTTGACAATATTTTCAATTAATATTGCATAAACCTTTGATCTATTATTGTACGATATACTTGTGGCATGGGGCGTTGTCGCTCCTAAGTTTCTTGATATTTCAAGACTAGATGTACGTTATTCAAGGTTTATGAGACGATAATATGGATCCTATTCACTTTAAAATTTAATCAAGTGATTTATGGATGATCGGTGAGTGATTTGTGCATTGGTGGTGTATATTTTTTACATGTAAAGTCATCTCATCTTATATACCCAGCAAACCAGTAATCACCGAGTGCGTAAATTGATAGCAAATTGTCGCCAAGATGGCAACAATTCGGAATTTGTTGCCATCTTGGCGACAATTTGCTATCAAATTTACGCACTCGGTGATTACTGGTTTGCTGGGTATATATATATTCTAAACGGTCATAAGATGGCCGATGACGTGGCGATTTTTCCTTATGTGCGGTCTCCTTCATCGAAATTGACAATGATCAACACAATGGCTAATCTCGTGTCATGCCTGTTATTTGATAAGCCAAGATGGCTCAGTACGTTTTCCCCCCGCGATTTTGCATAACGTCTATTATAGACTCTCGCGGGTGTACATACATCGGTACCGTCGGGTTCTGACTCCGGTGTGAACGCGATATATTCCTTGGACCATACTAAAGAAATTGGAATTAATGATTTCTGCGTTAATTAATCAGTTTATCTTGTGCTTTAATCAGGCCTCATAACCTATATTCTATGCGTATGGCTTGTACATACCTTTTCAATTATTATTAAGATTGCGTCATATATATATTATCTTTATACTCGTTAAACATGTTTTGGATTCTCTTTATATATTACATATATATTATATTGCGTGCGAATTTTGTAAACCTCATTGCAGTGGTTTAGATTGAGATGACATTTACATATATGTCTATTGCTAAGTATATTAGTGTGTGTTTTGTATCTTGTACTTTGTGAGAAACATACTTGTGCTGGTGTGTCATCTACTTAATATTGTTGCAATAAATGCTTTTGATAATTCATTACATACGGCTAGCACATACTTCATATGTTTCTCTGTGTGAATATGTGAATGTGTCTTTTGTTTTGTACGTAGACGTTTTCGTTATTGATCGATTTGTCTTGTGTTCTGTCTTCAATAATCAATGCTTATTGCAAATAAAGTTTCTTTTGAATCTTGATCCTTGACTTCTTAATGTGATCATGTATCTTTTCAGAGTATGATGTATTATTTGGAACAAGGTAAGCTGTCGCAAGGCACTTGCGACTTGATATACTTTGATACATATATTAATAATATCTGTTACTATATTTCTGACTGACAAGGGAACGGTCGGGGGTGTCCGAGACCGATTTGGATAAGCTTTGGCTATGTTGTAGAGCATCAAAATATATTAGACACGTATTTTTTTTTTGCGGCGTATCTCGACGTTTATTGGTTGAAAAAATCCCTAAAAAATAACGACCGATTTGGATGCCCTTTGGATATGTTGTTGAGCATCAAAAAACATTAGAGACGTGTTTTTTTTAGCTGCGTATCTCGACGTTTAGGGGTTGAAACAACTTTTTTTAGCTGCGTATCTCGACGTTTAGGGGTTGAAACAACTCCTTGAAAATAACGACCGATTTGGATGCGCTTTGGATATGTTGTAGAGCATCAAAAAACATTAGACACGTGTTTAATTTAGCTGCGTATCTCGACGTTTAGGGGTTGAAACAACCCCTCGAAAATAACGGATTTTAGTTTTTAGCGAATATCTTCGAAAATATAAGGCGTAACGACAAAACATTTGAACGAAATGTTTATGGTTTTTTGTGCTCTTTACAATGGCGTAATCAGATTTTTAAAATTTGTCACATTTTTTAATTTAACCCCACCCTCACCTATTATTTTTGCCAAATATAACAATTTTTCCAACGCAAATTTAAGAGCGTCAAATGCCAAATACATCCATGTGTATTTTTATTATGATACCATTATTAGATTTTTGGCAAGACGAGATGATATGTGGTATAGGCGTCGCGCTGTAGGTAGGTGTTGCGTTATTTCTGTTCAAGTTGCGCCGTACGCTTAAAAATTTCCATTTCAACTCCGGGATGACCGAAAGCGCTGATGCGAAGGCCAGCGCAAGGCTATTTCGAGAGTCCTGGACTAGCAACGGAATGTCGACTCCGACATTATAAATACCGCCGAATTGTATCGGGCGGGCAGTCGCAAATTGGAAAGAGACGGTATCAAACCTAACAAAGACCACTCCATTAATTATAAAGTGCGTATTTATTTATATAATTAAAGTTCGAGACAAATATTTAATTTTAATATCTTTCAGAATGAAGTTTAATCCATACAATGTAATAATGCTACTTTCTGCAACTTCACTGCTTTCAACTATTCCCCAAGTCCGACAACTTCGGAGGAAGAAAAAGTAAAAGAAAACATTGAACGTATACTGCTTGACATACAAAACCAAGAATTTGACGTAGAAGAGGAAGAAACTTTAGGTTTTTATGATATATATGAGATTCCAGAACCGGAAAGAGTTGATTTATTTGAGGAAGATCATGGTAAAGTATATCTTCCGGAAGAAGTTACTTGCAGCTCTGTTGAGGTAACAATATCAAGTGGACTATAAAAGGCAAGCTGTGGAATACTGGAGGAGTGGTAAAACAAGAGGAAGATCGCTTGAAGGAGTTAAACAAAGGTACAAAAAAGTTACATCAATACGACAACTAGCACGATTGGAGAGCCAAATTAGTGAAGGTGGTAGTAGAATGGAAAAATTAGAAAGAATTTCTGCATACATATACCTTCCGGACTTCCTGCTTATTTATTTTCGTGCTAACTCCTCGCTGTCAGCGCCTAGTGCTGACCTTCGCATCAGCGCTTTCGGTTGTCCCGGAGTTATAATTGGGAGAGTGTATTATTGTAGCGGTTAATGTGACGCACGTTTAAATTTGCGACTGCCCGCTCGATCTTACAATTCAGGCGTGGTATTTATAATGTCGGAGTCTACATTCCGTTGCTAGTCCAGGACTCTCGAAATAGCCTTGCGCTGGCCTTCGCATCAGCGCTTTCGGTCATCCCGGAGTTGAAATGGAAATTTTTAAGCGTACGGCGCAACTTGAACAGAAATAACGCAACACCTACCTACAGCGCGACGCCTATACCACATATCATCTCGTCTTGCCAAAAATCTAATAATGGTATCATAATAAAAATACACATGAATGTATTTGGCATTTGACGCTCTTAATTTGCGTTGGAAAAATTGTTATATTTGGCAAAAATAATAGGTGAGGGTGGGTTAAATTAAAAAATGTGACAAATTTTAAAAATCTGATTACGCCATTGTAAAGAGCACAAAAAACCATAAACATTTCGTTCAAATGTTTTGTCGTTACGCCTTATATTTTCGAAGATATTCGCTAAAAACTAAAATCCGTTATTTTCGAGGGGTTGTTTCAACCCCTAAACGTCGAGATACGCAGCTAAAAATAAACACGTGTCTAATGTTTTTTGATGCTCTACAACATATCCAAAGCGCATCCAAATCGGTCGTTATTTTCAAGGAGTTGTTTCAACCCCTAAACGTCGAGATACGCAGCTAAAAAAAAGTTGTTTCAACCCCTAAACGTCGAGATACGCAGCTAAAAAAAAACACGTCTCTAATGTTTTTGATGCTCAACAACATATCCAAAGGGCATCCAAATCGGTCGTTATTTGTTAGGGATTTTTTCAACCAATAAACGTCGAGATACGCCGCAAAAAAAAAAATACGTGTCTAATATATTTTGATGCTCTACAACATAGCCAAAGCTTATCCAAATCGGTCTCGGACACCCCCGACCGTTCCCTTGTGAGTGGTACCCTATTTGCTTCTGGTATACTATCATAACCTATTCACATCCCTGTATAAACAGGTATATTAGTCGGGCTACATTTATATCTCACATAAGCGGATGATTTCTCAAATTACATTAAATATGGCAATAAATACATGTCCCGTGTAATTTACAGTAATTTTTGAACCATAACATTATTTAAATGACAAATATACGACCTATAAAAGTCACATTTCAGTATACATAGGTATAATAGGCAGGCTGTATTTGTATCTCACATATATGGATAATTCCTTAACTTTTATTAAATCTGGTAACAAATACATGTATATGTTGCTTTTCGTATGGAATTTCAAAGGACTAAACAGATTTGTGATGTCGAGAATATGTATTTAAGTATTGAATATGCAGAATAAAAAAGGCGCCTTTTTTATTCGAAATCATATAAATGAATCCTGAACAATAACTAAATCCTGCTTTACTTTAATTTACAGCAGCTTACAATACTTATTACAGTCGCTTGCAACTCTATAATTAGCGCTCTTCTTGCACGCGGCTCGCACGGCTCGCAGTAGTGTAGAGAGCATGAAATAATGTAACTATGAGAGTGGACTAGATAGTATTCGAACTGTGATTGGTCAAAAGTCTGATCACCAGTAAACAATTACAACTCAACAGTATATCGTGTAAATTTTACAGTAACTTTTGGATTACAATATTATTGTAAATGACAAGATGCGATCTATAAGAGTCACATTTTAGTATACACAGGTATAATAGTCAGGTTGTATTTATATCTCACATGTTTGAATAATCTGTTGATTTTCATTAAATCTGGCAACAAATACACATATACCGTGTAAATTTACTGTAATTTTCGAATTATAACATTATATAAACCACAAATATACGATTTAAAAAAGTTATATTTCAGTATACATAGGCATAACAGGCAGGTTGTATTTATATCTCACATACACGAATAATTCCTTAACTTTCATCAAATCTGGCAACAAATACATGTATATCGTGTAAATGTATAGTAAATTTTGCATTACAATATTATTTAAATGACAAAGATGCGATCTATAAGAGTCACATTTTAAGTATATACAGGTATAATAGTCAGGTTGTATTTATATCTCACATGTTTGGATAATCTGCTGATTTTCATTAAATCTGGCAACAAATACACATATACCGTGTAAATTCACAGTAATTTTCGAATTATAACATTATTTAAACGACAAATATACGATTTATAAAAGTCATATTTCAGTATACATAGGTATAACAGATAGGTTGTATTTATATCTCATATATGCGGATAATTCCTTAACTTTCATCAAATCTGGCAACAAACATGTATATCGTGTAAATTTACAATAACTTTTGGATTACAACATTATCTAAATGACAAATATGCGATCTATAAGAGTCACATTTTAGTATATACAGGTATAATAGTCAGGTTGTATTTATATCTCACATTGTTGGATAATCTGTTGATTTTCATTAAATCTGGCAACAAATACACATATACCGTGTAAATTTACTGTAATTTTCGAATTATAACAATATTTAAACGACAATATACGATCTATAAAAGTCATATTTCAGTACACATAGGTATAACAGGCAGATTGTATTTATGTCTCACATATATGGATAATTCTTTATTTTTATCAAATCTGGCAACAACTATATGTATATCGTGCAAATTTACAGTAACTTTTGGATTATAATATTATTCAAATGATAAACGTACGATTCATAAAATGTCATATTTCAGTATATATAGGCGAGATGGTCAAGTTTGTATTTATATCACACCCATACGGATAATTTCTTAATTCCCATTAAATCTGGAAATAAATACACGTATATCGTGTAAATTTATAGTAACTCTCGGATCAGAACATTCTTCAAATAACAATATGTAATTTAAATGACAATTCATGGCTTATAAACTCCTTTTCAGTATACATAGGCATAACGCAGTTTTGAATTTATTATCACGTGATCATTACATTGTAACGCTTTCAGGGATCTTGATCTATTTAATTTTTCTTTTAGACGGAACAATATGGTCGTTCCTTATATGAGTCGTTTGCAATGAATATTGTAATTTCCTTGTTTGATTTTTTATGTTTTGTCCTCGTGATACGCAAAGAGGTCCTGATTTGTACTCGGCGCTGCTTCAATTAATAAATATTTTCTGTGGATTGCGCTGAGACACACCTGGTCCTATTCTTACAGGAGACTGGATGGAACGTAGAGCTGACAAATAAATAATAATAAATATAAAACAACATATGTGTTGAAGTTTTTATTATGTTGATTGATATATATATCATGTTTTATGGATCTCTTTGTTTTTTTGTTCTGTGTTATTTGATTACTAGATACTTAGATGTATATGAATTTTTGCAACACCTTATACCTCCTTATCCCACAAGCAAAGTAGGTGGATATGCGATTTGAATACTTAATCACTGCATTTATTATGCGATTTATTATTAATTGAGCGTTATTGAATTGTGAATTATGACGCGTGTATCGTATATTGTATATATTGAATGATCGATCACTATGTATAATTAGCCATCGCGAATTGGCTTTGATATGACTAGACGGTCTTAGTTCCTAAGATATTTTCTTTGTAAATTGGACTTGAAACGCGAAATGCGTATTCCTCAAACCATACTTAGATCTGGACGCATTAGCACGAAAATGATAATTATAACTATACGATAACTATACGTAGGTTAAGCCTGTTCTTGGCTTTCTATATACATTTATGGATCTTCCAAGTGTATTCCTGGAATGTTATTGTAATTTTCTTCATATGTATGCTCTTCTTTTGAGCAAGTACTGAATTTGCCCTACGCCTTTCAATTCACGTCTGCGAGGGATAAGATAAATCGGATCACAATTTTCTCTAGCAAATTGTTAGTACGGCACTATATTTTGATTATCATTATGTACGGGCTCTTATTGGAGCAATCCTGTCTCATTCTGCGTACCACTCACGTTTCAGCGTAGGATAGACTAACAAATTAATAATCGAATACCGGATTATCAAGTGTGCACTTGGACGAGGCACATCTTTCGTGAGCTGTCCTAGAGTGCACTCTTGGGCGGGGGTGCGCCTGAATTCGGATTCGTCCTAGGGGAAGGTCACCCCGATTAAAAAAAACCAAACTAATATGGATCATGAGCGAAACAACGAATAAAGATTTACCGCCGCAGGGGATTCGGACCTGTCCCCAGCGGCCGGCGCGTCTCCCCTATCGTCCCTGGGGGGGACCCGTCAACATCGAGTGAAGGGCTACCACCGGCGTTGCCTGCGGGCGCGGTGGAAAAAATACTACCGTAGATGAAATTAAGAGGAGGTCAAAATCGACCTCGGATATTCCGACAGACCAGACAGGTCTTGTTAAAAGTATTATAGAGGGAGATTATATCGGAAACATGGATCGCACACTAGTTTGGAGATGACATGAACACACCTTAGAAGATGCGGAACATACCTTGGGGACCCCTGTGGACCAACATATGGAGCAGTCTCTCAGGACGAAGAATCCACTTCTGTGGACCACTCCCGAGATGAGGAGTCTACCGTTGCGGAATACGATACACAGATAGATGAGCCTATCGTTATATCTTCGGATGAGGAGGGACGGGGCTCGATGACCGGTGGTGAAGGACGGAGGGGAAAGAGGAAGGCAACGGTATCCCCGTCACAGGTCTCCCCTTCGGTCTTGTTGTCGGGAACCAACTTTTGTCTATGAGAAAGCTTAAACAGTCCCGAATAAAACAGAGGGATCCTCCTTCGACGCGGGATTCTCTTGATGGCAGGACCCGAATGGAGGTGGTGTCATTGGACGAACTAAAAAACTTAGGCATAAGTGAACTCTCTCATCTTGCGTCAAGTTCTCTTGAAAAAATAGAGATGATACGCAACGGCAGCAACAGTCTACAGGGACCGCTAAGCGGCTCAGTCAAACGCGGTCTGCTAAATCTTTCTGGGATTTTTAGCATTCTATTTGATAAATTATCATCGAACGAGGACGACTCTTCCTTAAAAAGGCTGAACACCGAGTTGATCGCCAAATTAAAAGTCCTAAAAAATGAAGGATTAGCGTATAAGAAAGAGCAACTCGCATTGAAGAGGGAGAACGACCAGCTCCGGCAAGAGCTCGCGGTCATTCGCGACAGAGTGGCTAAACTTGAGTCATGGAACGATGATCGCCCACCTCCGGACACCGACTTTAGGGACACCGACCCTGCCGACGAACGAAATCAGAATGGAGTGCGAACATCCCCGCTGAGGGAATCGCAGGAGAATCCGCTATCCCAGAAGAAATCTGTCTCTTTGAGGAATGGAAGACCTCCAAGGCTAGCTCGGAATGTACGAACGTATCAGGAGGAGTCTGCGGATTCCATGGAGACTTCCGAAACGGAGTTCCCTCCTCTTTCCAAGTCGAAACCTAGGCCTGTCTCTGATGTTTTGCTTACCGGTGAGGATAGGGTATACACCAGTGAGTCTGGTGTTGACTCACGAGGTAAGCGGTACGTTTGCTCGCAGAACAAATCGTGATGTATCCGATCTCAAGGCTGGTACATCAAGCGGGACACGTGGTGATTCAACCTCACAGGGTATTTTGCATCGGGAAGCGCATGAGGAACTATCCATGATAAGGAATATATGAATCGCCTTGCTGATCGCAAACGAGAAATCAAAGCGAGTATTGTAACCCACCCAGAGGATTCTCAGGGGCGTAATAGAAAGAGCTCAGGGGATCACGAAATCCCGTCAATAACGAGGACGGCGCGGAGCGTGCCCCCAGACGAGCTCCGACATCTGACGCCGCTGCTGGAGGAGCCTTTCGTGGGCCTCCTCGTCGCAGACCTCCCAGATCTGCGGCGATTACCATAACTGGTACGGGCTCGAATGTTACAAACGATACATATGCTGAGGTTATGAAGAAGGCGCGCGATAACATAAGATTGGACACACTTGGAATCGAGGATTCTAGGATACGTCGCGGTATCAATAGAAGCTTAATTATAGAAATCCCTGGTCAGGATGGCGCCACAAAGGCGGACGATCTTTCAAATAGGCTCAAAATGGTTTTGGGCAATATGCCTGTCCGAATAAACAGACCTACTGCGATGGGAGAACTACGGTTATGGAATTTTGACGGCTCCATCTCCATGGGGGACATAGCAAATACAGTATCTACCATGGGAGACTGCGAAGAAAATGACGTTAGAGTTGGAAATATCAGACCCATGCGCAACGGACTAAACTCGGTATGGGTTAAATGTCCACTCGCAGCGGCAATAAAGGCCAGCTCCTCAGGCAAGATTAGGATCGGCTGGACGGTCTCCCGAGTGGAACTTCTCGACGCGAGACCGTTACAGTGTTTCAAGTGTTGGCGATATGGCCACGTGAGAAACACTTGCGAGTTTCCGGAGGATCGCTCCGGATCATGCTTCAGATGTGGCAGTCGCGAACATAGGATCAATGATTGTTCTTACGACCCCCATTGCGTCATATGTGCCCAGGCGGGCAGGCCAACCGATCATCGTCTCGGCTCCTCTGCGGGATGTTTTACGAGGGAGACCGCTACTAGGCCAAGAATTGGCGTTAATGAAACTCGACCTACGCGATGACGACTTTCATTCAAATCAACCTGAACCGGAGCAAAGCAGCACAAGATCTGCTTCTACATCAAGCTGAGGAGCTGGGGGCTGCCGTGTGTGTGGTTTCCGAGCCAGCCCGCACACCCAGCTCCAGCAGTGGTTCTGCAGCCATGATGGATTGGCTGCCATATATGTTAATTCCAGGATTGCAGACTTTCCAGCTGCTCTGGTCGCGAGAGGACAGTCCTCCGTCGTTATTAGATATGGAACCACTCATATTGTATCGTGCTATATTTCTCCCAATACAAATTACGCCGGGTACACCAACTTTGTCGATGAGCTTTCCAACGTTTGCTCACTCATGATCAATAGTCGGACCTTGGTCTGCGGTGATTTCAACGCACACGCGGTTTCCTGGGGCTCTGACACTTCAGACTTTAAGGGCGATATTCTCGAGGAGTGGACTGCACAGATGGATCTCCGTCTGCTCAACGTGGGGAACGCGCATACATTTGTGGGTCGACGGGGCTCATCAATCATCGATCTCACGTGGAGTTCCTCGGACTTGGTCGACCACGTTCGGAGCTGGTCGGTCAGAGATGATATTGAGTCTCTCTCTGACCAATAAATATATAACCTTTCTTCTGTCTGAATCTGGCGCTAGGCCTTACAGACCCGCTCGCCCTACTCGATGGGATTATAAAAATATGGACGCCTACTTATACAGGGAATGCATTGAGTGGATTTGCGCCGTCACTCCTCATGACGAGGCTCATATGGGTTGACTCAATTCCTGACAGATGGATCCACGCATGCATCACCAACGCATGCAAGGCCGCTGTTCTCCGTCTCCGGGCGCGTGGGAACACGCCCCCGACGTATTGGTGGAGCAATGAGATCGCCTCGCTCCGAGCCGAGGCTAATGAAGCGAGACGCGTTTGGACTCGTGGTCGGCGTCGAGATCCACCGGACATTTCGGAAATCAAGAGGAATTCCTATTCCCTCGCCCATCAAGCATTAAAGCATGCGATAAGAAGAGCCAAGAGTTCGGCTTGGCAGGAGCTTATAAAGACACTCGACGACGATCCTTGGGGTCTCCCCTATAGAATAGTGTTGGGTAAGCTGAGAAGGTCTACCCCGGGCCTCACCGCCACTTTGGCCCCTAAAGTTCTGCAGAGGGTCTTGGATAATCTCTTCCCTCCGGGCAATCCTCTCGTCCTCGTTGATCTCGGGGATTGTGAGGAGATAGAGTTCCCGTCACAAGCGAGGAGGTAAAAGCAGCCATTGCCGCCAAGGTTAATACGGGCACAGCCCCCGGTCCGGACGGCTTTAGAGCGACGGTGCTCAAGAGGCTGCCTGTGTCCATGCACGCTCGACTCGCGCAGTGCTACAACATCCTGTTTAAATACGGCGTCTTTTCCACGTAGTTGGAAACTGGCGGATCTCGTCCTCATCCCGAAGGGGGAGGATGTCCCTGGGGAGATCCCGAAAGCGAGACCTATCTGTTTATTAAATGAGATAGTAAGACTTTCGAGCGCATCATCGTGAATCGTCTTATTGACTACATGGACTGCAATCCCGCTGCCAACCTGTCCGAAAATCAATTTGGGTTCCGGCGAATGCGCTCTACCACGGACGCACTACATCTCCTTAAAAACATAATTTCGGAGGCCCGTGCGCAGGGAAAGATGGCTATGGCGTTTTCCCTTGATATACAAAACGCGTTTAATTCAGTTATACTTGCCGCTATCAGAAGGCCCTTCGCGTAAAAGGCTTCCCTAGATATCTACGCCGTATCATTGAATCCTATTTAACGGGCAGAAGAATACGTTTTTATACCGCGGATGGCTCACGCCGTTATAGAAATGTCAACCGGGGGGGTCCCGCAGGGCTCGATGCTGGGCCCCCTATTGTGGAACCTTGCCTTTGACGCCGTTCTGCGGACGATGTTGTATGAGTTTTGTCATCTTATCTGTTACGCTGACGACACCCTGTTGGTCGTCGTCGGCGACGGTTACGATGAGGTGTGCGAGGGGGTTCTGGACTGTCTGGAGCGGATCCTCGTTAACATCCGTTTACTGGGCCTCAAAGTCTCCTGGCCCAAGTCGGAGGCCGTCTTCTTCGGCAGTTGTCCGCGTGACGCCTTCATCGAGGTGGAGGGCCACAGAGTAATGGTCAAGAGCAGCATGAAGTACCTCGGAGTGTACATCGACAAACGTTTCAACTTTTGCAAGCATTTCAAGTACATTGCTGACAAGGTAACGAGAGTGAGCCGCGCTCTATGCGGATTGCTGCCGAATTTGCGTGGCCCTATAGAGGCCAAGAGACGGTTATACTTCTCAGTCATCACCTCGATCATCTTGTACGCGGCTCCGATCTGGGAGTGAGGAGCTGATGGCCTCCGGGAATCAGCGGAGGGTGTTTCAGCGCGCGGTGCGCCTCATCGCGCTTCGCACGGTGATGGCGTATCGCACCGTGTCTTACGCGGCTGCCACGCTGCTTGCAAGAGTCCCGCCGATTCATCTGTACGCGGCGTGTCTTCGCCGGGTGTATTTGCGGCTCAAAACTTTAAAGGATTCCGGGGATTATTATCCCGACGCCCCCTCGGAGTTTCGCGAGGAGGAGTGGTCGGTCTTGAGGGACCAATGGGCCACTATATCAGTGACGACTTCCTTCCCGGAAGGCGTACTAGAGCGGCCATCCCTCCCTGCTTTGACGCCTGGCTGGACCGGCGCACCGGGTTCCTGTCCTTCCGAATCACCCAATTCCTAACTAGTCATGGGTGCTTCGGCTCATATTTACATAGAATACAGAGGGAGGAATCTCCGGTTTGCCACTACTGTGGTCAGGATGTAGACACTGCTGAGCACACCCTCGAAGCGTGTCATCACTGGAGCCTCGAACGAGGCGAACTCGCGGCTGTGGTGGGCCGGG
Organism: Temnothorax rugatulus; assembly: GCA_035220575.1. Taxonomy (NCBI): domain Eukaryota; kingdom Metazoa; phylum Arthropoda; class Insecta; order Hymenoptera; family Formicidae; genus Temnothorax; species Temnothorax rugatulus. Next base: position 15,998 of record JASTWL010000994.1, read on the forward strand.
ATCTGTCTCTGCCTACACTCGTTGGGGCGATGTGCGCGTCCCGAGAGGCCTGGAGCGCTTTCCGCGACTTCGCGGAGCGTGTTCTCCGAAGAAAGGAAGAAGACGAGAGAAGACGACAGCAGGAGAACTTGGGGGGGATTTAATCTTGCGTGGCCTGCGTCTGCTTCGCTTGTTTGCGTGCGTGATATCTGCGCTTTGTTTTTTCGTGGCCATACTCACATCGCGTGTGTTTACTTTACTTTATTACTTTGTTTTGCTTGATCTTCCTCTCTCCCCCTACCCTTATTGGGAATTAGCATGTGCGTTCCTCTCTGAGACCGAGGTTGAGCGTTCTCTTGCATCGGGGGACTGCGGAGGTGATTCCCGCCACCGCGTCGAATCGGTTTCAGATTGTGGAATAGGGATCTATTACGCATATCAGGACTACGCTGCGCGAAGCTGGGGGAGGGAAGGGAGAACACTCCTTGAGACGCTTCCTTGAATCGGGGATCCGATTCGCCTCGGGCGACTATTTTATTTTCGCCGCTGTGGGGTGCTCCTGGGGTGGTCTTGGTGGGTGTCGGGCGCCGGCCGGTCCCGGGCTGTCTCCCCCCTGGGGTCCGGTGCATCGCCTGGCGCGATGCTCCCGGATCCCTGGGGGGGTGCTCGGCTGGGGGCGGTCGGCGTCCGTCGTCCTCCTTTGGCCTCGCCGGGCGCCCCTGCGGATTGGTGCGTTTCGTTTGGGGGGCTCCTTCGCTGGGCTGCGGGGTTCTCTCTTGGGGTTGGTCGGCCGTGGTTTGTCGCTCGCTGCTTTTCGAGCTCCGGCTCCGCCGCTCGCGCGGCGGATGTCGGTAGCCTTGTGGCGGCGGTCCGCGGTCGGCCGTCCCCTGGGGTTTCCCGCTTTCCTGCGCTTGGGGACTCTCCCACCCTTAATTATTCGCGCCTCTCCCTCGGGCCCCCCCTCGCACGTGCGGGGGGGGGTCTGGGGGTGGGACGCGTTCTTTCTAACGCGGACCCGTGGAGTCGGATCCGTCTCTCAGGGTTGGTGGTGGTCCTCCCCTTTCTAATAGATACGGGTGCGCACTCGTATTCGTCGTCGGTGTGGAATCTCCTCTCCGGTGAGGAGATTCCTGTTCGTCTTATTCGTGCATGTTTCTCGGACGCGGCGGGGCGCTCCCCGATCGGCGCTCGCGGGCGTCGTGACTGGTTGCTCCGACCGCTCCGTGGATAATCGTGCATGTGTTGCCTGGGGGGCGTTGGATTTCCTCGAGCGAGGTGACTCGTTCTGCCAATGAGAGACCCCGTATGGCAATGACTGTGCGTCTTGGGGGCGTGTGGGGGAGGGGGGTTTCGGCCTCCCACGTCACTTCCCCCGTAAGCGGCGTCGCAGCCATTGTCATGGGGGTTCTCTGAGGCGGAGGTTGAACGACCGGCGCATGTGGCCGTGCGCAAGCACCACTATGCGTCCGGGGGAATTCAACCAGAGGCGCTCTCTCTCGTGGGAATGAAGCACCCCCTGGTTTGACCTCCTCCGTGTGTCTTTTGTCTCTGGATCACGTGTTTCATGTCGCCTCTGTGCGAGAGGACTGTTACGTGTTCGTGATGTAATACCTCAGGTCTCCCGCGTCACGTGACTATAGTCCTTTGTCCTGCATGTCCAGGGGGAGTTTTTTAGTGGGTTGCAAGCCCCACAGTCCCGGGGCCGGGTCCGGGCAGTGCGCGAGGCATTTTTCTCTCCCTTCGGAAACAAAAAAAAAAAAAAAAAAGGTTCTTTCCAGGGGGCAATGGTAAATCGGATCGACATCGGTCAGACGTCTTTTAGACGTGTCTAAATGAGATCTATAGACCGTCTACATAGACGTTCACATTATGAATTTCGACGCTATCTAGATCTTAATATCGACGTCTATAAAACATCTATTAGACATCTAGTTGATACAACGAGTGCATTCGGTACTACAAACCGCTCAGTATGCATTTTACTTTGATTGGAGTGTACTAAGAGATATACATACGATAGATGTAAAAGAATATGGTTTTTTTATTTTTTTGTACATAAATCTCTCTCATCTCTCTATCTCTCTATCTCTCTTCTATCTCTCTCTCTCTCCTCTCTCTCTCTCTCTCCTACTCTCTCTCTCTCTCTCATCTCTCTCTCTCTCTCTCTCTACATATATATATATATATATATATATATACACACACACACATATATACGTACATTCTATATTTAAACTTAAAATTGAATCTGACAAACTTTCTATATAATAGTTACTCTAGTACAATAAACTAAAGCGAAAAAGAAACATCAATAATATAAGGCTTCAAAAATTGCACATAAAAGGAAATATATTACGTTATATATTTAAAATTAAAATTGAATCTGACAAACTTTCTATATAATATACTCTAGTACAATAAAATAAAGCGAAAAAGAAACACCAATAATATAAGGCTTCAAAAATTGCACATAAAAGGAAATATATTACGTATATATTTAAACTTAAAATTAAATCTGACAAACTTTCTATATAATATACTCTAGTACAATAAAATAAAGCGAAAAAGAAACACCAATAATATAAGGCTTCAAAAATTGCATATAAAAGGAAATATAACGTATACGTTATATATTTAAACTTAAAATTGAATCTGACAAACTTTCTATATAATATTTAGTTTCTCTCTAGTGCAATAAAATAAAGCGAAAAAGAAACAGCAATAATATAAGGCTTCAAAAATGGCTTCAAAATATAAAAGGAAATATAACGTATACGTTATATATTTAAACTTAAAATTGAATCTGACAAACTTTCTATATAATAGTTTCTCTATAGTGCAATAAAATAAAGCGAAAAAGAAACATCAATAATATAAGGCTTCAAAACTTGCATATAAAAGGAAATCCTAAAAAATTCTACATTTTAATCTTTTTTACGCCCAGCAGCATTTCGTAGCCAACTTCTGAGTGCATTTAAAGCTTCTGATAAATCGCTGTCCGGAAATTTTAGTAGCATCACTCCTAGATTAAAAGAACAATGAAGAGAAATAAATATTCTGCGATTCTCTGAGTTACCTAATATTGTATAATAAATTAAAAACTTTGGGAGACGGAATACTTGAAAGAAGATAGAATACCTTGAAATAATTCCCAAAGTTTCAACTGTTTAAATGACCTTTTAATTGTCATAGCTTTCTGAGGATTATGACCATCAAAATTAAAATGTACAGCTAAGGAATTGGTCATCAATTGAGTCATAAGTTTTGACGTTGCAGTTTTTTCATTATTTCCCAAAGCCAAACTCTTCAAATAGTAGCACTGCAAGAAAGGAACCAAATAAAAAGAAATCAGTATTTATGAAACACATTACAGAGATATAGATGACGTTCCGATATTCACTGCCAGTACTAAAAATCTATAGTGTATGTGACGTAAACTATAGATTCAGTACTGGCAGTGAATATCCAGAATCCAGCCATAAAATAATAAAAATATATCAAGTTGTACTATCAACTGTTCTGGTTCGCTCCAAATCTCGTCGTGCAGCTTGTTGTAGTGGTTTATATCCAGATTTTAGGCTACTTTTGATTGATTTTAAACGATTTTCAAATATAAAAGAGCTGAAATTCTCCAGAGATCCGTGTTCTGCACATTCCTGAGCCAAATGACAGAGTGAGTGAACATTATACACCACAAAACGTCTCCCATATAAATTTATACAATGCTGAATGAAAGTTCTGAGTAATTCATTAGCAAAGTCATTAAGTACATTGACATGCAAAGGGCTGGAGAGGATATACAGAGCAGTCTGAAGTAAGAGATAGTTTTTGTAAACGTTTTTCTGCAATTCATCACGAAATACTAGGAGTCCATCATAAAGACATAATCTCCTCTCTTCTGTACCTTTGTACATCTTCCAGTCGTTAATTGATCTCGGTGGTCTGCAAAAATCACTTGGACAGAAATCCTTTAAAAAAATTAAATTGTTAGAAATATTTTTTCTGGAAAACTTGTTAAGTTTCCATGGTCCATTCCATTGCATCCATGTCATCAATAATCGTTTAAAGACTCCATGCCAGACTAAATGAAATGGATCTAATCTAAATTGGGAAACCATTCCTGTATGTACTCTCTCTAGAATAGAACGGCCTACATGATGAAGTGGATCTTCCTGAGTGATGAACGAGTGATCAGTTCGCAATGGAGCATTCAGATTTGTGTAGACTACACGATCAGCAACATATTCACCAACACAGGTGCACTTTTCACAAGCTCCGTAACCTCCATGACTAACACAACATTTCACCAATGAGCGAACTGGTGCATCAAGAATATAATTTCTTATTATAAATGGATATGTGAAGCCATCCCGAACATAACCATTTTCCAATATATCCTCTAGTTCATTGACGAATTCGTGCAGATAAGAATGCATATCAGCAGGATCATGATCACCAAAATACAAACAAATAATAAACGGCTCATTTTCTGTATTTATTAAATAACCTAAAATTGGCCAAAACTTTAATTTAGAGCTTTTAGATAATGGAAGGCCATCCATATTGACATCAATAATAACTGAATTGTGAACATTTAAATATTCAGTAAGAAGCATATTATCAAGGTTTGCTTTTATACCCTTGTACCACAGTTGTGATCCATCAGGTAGCTGTTGAACACCTAAGATCGGAGGCGTTTGGAGTAAGGTTCTGTAACTTTTGGGTAAAATAGGAAACAATACCCTCAATCTAAGAAGTAAATTATTCAACATTTTCATGGATAACACACCTCCTTCAAGAGCCCACTCTCTCAATGTTGCTAAAGCATAAAAACTTCTGTCTTCATCATTTTCAAATTGAATCATTAAGTCATTATCTTCATGATAATTATGGATCTTTCCCCCGGTTAACGCAAAATTCGGTTGACACGATCTTCGAACTACTTTTTGGTCCGTGCAGAGGAAATTCCTCGGTTAACGCAAATCGCGTATGAGCATTGAGTAATATGTAAACAATGTTATATTATAATATACATGTATATTGTAGGTATATTATGTGTTGCACATTTATCAAAATAAAAACGCCTTAGTTTTCCACGATGAGCCAAACGAAAGCAGACGTGTATTGATTTGAAAAGGAAAGTTGAAATACTACAAGAAGTTGATCGTGGATTAAAATAAAAAACCGAGATTGCTGAATATTTTAATATTCCTAAATCAACGCTCTCAACGATAATAAAAAATAAGGAACTAATATATGAGACAATTGCATCAGGAACCGTTACTCCGAAAGCTAAACGCATTCGTAGAGTACAACATAAAGATGTCAAAACTAAATTATTAAATTAGTTTAATCATATGTGAGTTTCAAATATTCCAATAAGTGGACCGCTAATTCAGGAAAAAGCGATATCTATGGCAGATAATTTAGGTGTCGAAAATTTTAATTTAAGTGGTTGGTTGTGGACATTCTAAGTTCGTAAAAGTTATATTTTATAATACTATCTACTAAATTTTTTTAGTTGACCTTGTTAACACGAATAAATTCGTGTTAACGAGGGGCAAGATTTCCTCGTTAACCCGAACACCCGGTTAACACGAATTCAAATCCCGGTCCCTTCGAGTTCGTGTTAACGAGGATTTACTGTATACATATTAGTCGTTTATGCCTTTCAATACTCAAAATAACTGCTATATTTTTCAAACTTTTTTGTTAATAATTTTTTAATAAAGGACGAACGACGGCTAGAACCTTCTAAAGGTTACTCCGGAGGATAACCTCTATAATATATGTGAAGGAGAAGGTCATTGAGGGGGGGGGGGGGGGGTCATAAGGGTCAAATATTTACCCCAAGTAGTAGCAGTTTCAATTTTTCTTAACAAAATTATAATCATCAAAGAATAATTTTAATCATAAAGAATTAAAGAGGTAACAGTACAAAATAAAAATATTTAATTAAAATAAAATAAATAAATGTTTCTTTAAACAAAACTTGGCGCTGCTAGACCTCATTTAACTAAAATTTTGATTGAATAAAAGAAACATAATTTAGGGAAGAATTAGACGGGAGTAGAAAAGCAATGCCAAATTTCTTTATAATAAAAATTTATTTATTTAATTTTAATTAAATATTTTAATTATGTACTGTTACCTCTTTAATTCTTTGTAATGTTATAATTTTGTTAGAAAGATCCTTGATAATGGGAATACAAAGAAATATATACCACTTGGGTTTTATTTTTTAAAAGTAGTTGCACAACAATTATTTTTCAAAGCGATATATACTCGTATATTATCTTTGTAATTGGCGCAATTTAAAGATTTCGTATATTTTTTTGGAAAATACATATCTATCACTTGGGTTGAATAAGGTAACGGAATTTTGTGATATAATAATCTTATTAAGAAAAATTAAAGCTACTACTACTACTTGGGTTGTTTAACAACATACATATTGCTTGTGTATTTGGTGCCTTTTTTTACCTTTTTTAAAAAGATAATTTGTATTGAAACAAGCACGTGAGAAAAATTGATTATTGCAAGGATGAAGGTTTCCTTCTTCTACATCTTGTATATGTTTTGTTGGGCATTATGCTATTTACAGGATATCGCATAAAACATTTTATGGCATTAATATATGGCATATCGCCCTTATATTTCTCTTTCCTCTTCGTGCATCAAGTCAATTGTTGCGACCCAGTTTGGCAGCGTCATCCTTTCACCAGTTTTAGGTGGGGAAGTGTTTCCATTCCACCTTCAATTTACCTACATTTCTCTCAATGAGAAGATCGCAAAACTTCGCATATGCGTTCTGTTAAAAAAGATTCACTTTAATAATTATTTACTCTATTTACAATGTATCTTCTTAAAAAAAAAAAAATCGTACAATAACAAGTTTCTTTTAACGAATATAAAATATGTTTACATGTTCAAAGATCAATATTGGAGTATAATCAATGTTGAAGTATAATCTGGAGGCAAGAGGTCTATCATTATTTGGCAATGAAAAGCAAAGATATTTGCCAATATGAATTTTTTGCGCAGTTCAAGGATTTAGGCAATCAAACGACTTTCTATGGAAAAGGTTAGTACCACGCAATATTTGCTGGAGGTTTATAGCGTCTGATTTACGCAATGTCACTTAATGGCAAAATTGTTTAGTTGACGAAAAACTTCATGTAATGTCTCTGGAGAGATAATAAATGTATTAGAACATAAAAATTTTAGTTAACGCAATAAAAATAAATTTAGATTAATTAAGTTAAGTTAATAAATTTGGACTAAATGAATTAGATGTAAGAAAATTATATTGTTTTATTTAAAAAATTATCGACGATGTTGATTCCTCACTAAAAAATACATGGCAGTGTCACTGTTCTCTTAGATATTTTTTTGTAGATTCAACAAATAAAAAGTTATTTTAGTTAATGGTTTCTAATAATTCATTTTGTGGACAAAGATATAAAAAAGATTACATTATCAACATAAATGCGTGTAAATTAATAACTTTTTTTTAAATATTGGCAAAAAATAAATTAAAAATAACGCGCGCAATATATTGTTGTGTTTTAGTTTATCAAAATTAAAAAAGTATATAATATGCAGTCATCGACTATATACTATATACTAATTTCTTACGTCCAATGCTAAAAACAAGGAGGTGCAATTTAGAGAACTTGTCGTAACGTAGATTTTGCAATGTATACATACCTACATTTGCCGTTATCATGTACAATGTAATCACAGGTTACGTACCGGAACGAAGTTTCACCGTATTCGTTTTAGCTACTTTCTTGACTGTACTATCTGTATTAAAATAAAGCGAGTTTAGATATAGATCTGCTTTAAGCAGAGAAAGATGAAAGTACAGAGAGTGTAACTGTAAAAAGCCCCCCCCCCCTCTCTCTCTCTCTGTCAAAAGGAATAGATCTCTCGTTAATGATTCTTATACTGGTCATTAAAAATAAATAGAGGGAGTGTAATCTATGTAAGGTAGCCTGGACAAACTTAAAGAAGAGACGTTGAAGTGCGTTAAATATACAGGATGTCCCATTTTAAATGCTTCAAGCAAATATCTCGAAAAATATGGAAGATACATGTTTGAAGGGGTTACATGATGAATATATGGACTTGATCTTGAGTGACCTTTTCAAGGCCAGGTCAATGTGATCGATGTTTTCTTAAATGGAACTTGTTTTTTCCTTGAGATAAAAGTTGTAGATCTCGTCGAGACGTTTTCAAAACACTATAATAAAGCTTTCTTTCGTTAAAAATTTCTTGAGATATTTAAAATTTTGTTATAATATTTTTAATATAAAATATGAAATATCTGGTGAAGTGTTCACTTTTCTACAACTTTACTTTCATACTTTTATACGTAGAATAATGAAAGGAAGCGAATAATAATATTTTTACATCTGCAATTTTGCAAAATTGAATGCGTCTACAAGATGTAATCAAATTTTCAAATAATTTTTTCTGTTTTTTTCTTACAACAATCGATTCCTTTCATTATTCTATGTATAAAAGTATCAAGTTAAAGTTATCAAAAAGTAAACACTTTACGAGATATTTTATATTTTATATTAAAAATTAAAATGACAAAATTTGAAATATCTCAGAAAATTCTTAACAAAAGAGAGCATTATTATAGTGTTTTGAAAACGTCTTGATAAATTTTACAAGAATATGCAATAAAGGGAAGTTCTATTTAAAAAAAACATCGATCACATTGATTTGAAAAGGTCACTCAAGGTCAAGTCCATATTTTCATCATGAGGCCCCCTTCAAATCATGTAACTTTTGCCTGAAATATTTCTTTATATCTTCCATATTTTTTTAGATATTTGCATTGGGCATTTAAAATGGGACACCCTGTATATACGATCATCAATATGCGAAATTCTTTGCTACGCTATTTTTTTCTAATATTGTTGATGTTTTTATACAGATGACATGTAGGCGATATGTATTTCGTAAAGAGTATATTTTATTTAAAAGGGTAATTGCGACGTCCTCGTTAAACTATTAGTTTCACTCGCGAAACACCTCCTCTTATTAAAAACCTTACGTTCTCGCAATCTTGCACTCTCTCCAGTTATTTTCTTGTCCCCATAGTCCTGACGGATCGCTTCGCGCTTGTACTATAGTCAAGACTTCATGGTCTGACGTTTCCACAGTGCACTCGGTAATTCGGGCGCACTCGAAGCCACAGTCAACATTTGCCGGTCACCTAGTGCACATTGTGAAGCATAGGATACACTTGATTTATTTTGAAGACAGTGCGAGAAAGTTATAGTTGAAACGAATATGGTGAAACTTTGACATAGAACTTCTATTTTTTGTATAAAACTATTATAACTGTGATTTCCGCAAAGCTGTGCGAATTACTGAGGGACCGAATATCGAATGCCTACACATTCTATCAAACAAAAGGTAATCAATTGCGAGATTGTTAGATTATATATATTTTAAAAGGAATTTCAAATATATATATATATTTTTTAAAGTTTGTTTAAAAAGTACATTAAAAAAATTTTTTAATTATATGTGTACATATAAACAAAAAAGAAAATAAAAAATTAAAAAATTTAGATTTGAAATATATTCAAAGTATATACTTAAAGAATAATATGTAAAAGAACAATATTTGCTATTTAATTACTACTAGTACTATTTAGGCACATTTTTTATTCATGCATTATGGAGGGTTAATTGCAAAAAGTTTAGAAATATACATTAAATATATTAGTAGCATTCTGTCATAAAAAAGAAGAGAATTTGAAGCAGAATAAAATAGAAACTTAATCAAGGAACATAGTATATTACAATATATAACATGAACTACAGTGTATTTTATAATAATTTACACAATTTTTTAATTAATTTACAAATAAGAATTTAGTGTTTTGTGTTCTCATAGAAGATTTGGATGAAAGGTACAACTTTCCATCGTGCTAGCTGGCTTTCACCAGTCAGCAGCCATCGCTGAATTTATCTAAAATGCTATATGACTTGATGATCCTTGAATACATTTTCATAAATTACGACATGTAAATTGGCATAGAGAGATACGTGAAAATTTAAATAAAACAGATCGTAAATTCGCATTTTCGAAATAATACAAAACATTTAAATTTTATTAATGTTTAAAGTCTTTAACCCGTTATTCGAATATTAAGGATCACCACAAGAGAAAAATACTGTTAACAATAATAAACGAATATTATTAAAGATATAAAATTCACTTTAGATCTTATAGTTCATGTCAAATTTCAGAATGGAATTCTATCTATAAAATTTTATACAACGTGGTTTTTTTATGTATGCGTATTTCAATATGTGTTTTATGTATTATTATATACAGGGTGTTCGAAATAAAAGTATCCAGCCGATGTAGTAGATTGGGTCAAACTGAAGAGAAAAGTCATGTACCATTTTGCAAGATTCGCAAATATTTGGAAATGGGACGTCTCTTCTCGCCGCACGCTTCTACTGGAGTAGATTGGCCGATCTTTTTTAATTGATTTCTCAGTAAGTATTGCGAATTTTGCAAAATAGTACATGACTTTTCTCTTCAGTTTGACCCAATCTACTCCATCCTTTCGGCTGGATACTTTTATTTCGAACACCCTGTATATAATTTTTCAAATATTTTCTAACTTACATTGTGTATAAAATTATGAATAGAATTCTGTTACAAAGTCTTACTTTAAATTATGAATCTGAAGATTTTAATGTCGATCGTTGCCATAACAGGTTGCCTCCTAGCTATACTCAATGCTCAAGCATATACTGAGTTGCAATATCTAACAGAATTACAGCAGAAAACGAATTTAAATATTTTTATACATCTACGTTCCATTAAAAAATAATTATATATATATTATATAGGGGAGACCGGGGCGAAGTCGGCTCCCGGGCGGAGTCGTTTTTGCAATTATCTCGAAATCTGTATGTTGCGTGAACTAGCCATTAATAGGGGAGACCGGGGCGAAGTCGGCCCTTTTCTTCGGTGCCGATTTTTAACAACAAAATAAATCATTTTAGTGAAATATAATACCATTGTAAAGAGTGAACCCTTGGCTACAAAATTTGTATAGGCATTTTTGGTCTATGTCGCTTTGTTCAACCGGTATAGAGTAAAAACGACAAAGGCGCAAAAATCGAAAAGTCAAAATTCCCGGGGCGGAGTCGTGTCTTCATTTTCGGACTGGATTTTAAATAAAGATACATAATTTTGATCATAAAAAATAATAGAATACACTTTATTCATTGTTTTTTAGTAGAAAAATGGAAAGCGGAAAATAATTTAAAGAAAATCAATTTTCTTTTTCGCTAACAGTTAAAGCATGTAAAAACAGAGTCTGACGAGCGCACACACGTTGTGTGCCTTACGCCTGCACGAAATGCACTGTTTTTCGTCGGCTTTATCTTCTATTATCTCCGAGCATACGCAGCACATATTATTTAGCTTTCTTGACTTCGTTTTGGCTTGGAAACGACTACGCCTTGAACACAAGTTTTAGGTTTGGTCGCTTATAAAATAATAGAAATCAAGGAAAATAAAAAAAACTGCACTGGATTCGCGTTCAGCATGCATTACTCTTTAGAGTCACTTACTTTGAGATTCGGAGAGACAATAATACTTAAGATATTACAAACTTTCGACGCGGAAGAAATTTTACTTTCGACCTGCGAAAACACGTTTGCTTCGATAAGAATCACAACATGGCACGTAACCTCACTAAACTTGATCACGTGGGCACCATAAGCCGCGCTTACAGTATTAATGGCGAGTTGACACAACATACAGATTTTGAGATAATTGCAAAAACGACTCCGCCCCGGTCTCCCCTACTGTAAGCGCGGCTTATGGTGCCCACGTGACCAACGGAGTTTAGTGAGGTTACGTGCCATGTTGTGATTCTTATCGAAGCAAACGTGTTTTCGCAGGTCGAAAGTAAAATTTCTTCCGCGTCGAAAGTTTGTAATATCTTAAGTATTATTGTCTCTCCGAATCTCAAAGTAAGTGACTCTAAAGAGTAATGCATGCTGAACACGAATCCAGTGCAGTTTTTTTATTTTTATTGATTTTTATTATTTTATAAGCGACCAAACCTAAAACTTGTGTTCGGGGCGAAGTCGTTTCCAAGCCAAAACGAAGTCAAGAAAGCTAAATAATATGTGCTGCGTATGCTCGGAGATAATAGAAAACAGAGCCGATGAAAAACAGTGCATTTCGTGCAGGCATAAGGCACACAACGAGTGCGTGCGCTCGTCAGACTCTGTTTTTACATGCTTTAACTTGTAGCGAAAAAGAAAATTGATTTTCTTGAAATTATTTTCTGCTTTCCATTTTTCTACTAAAAAACAATGAATAAAGTGTATTCTATTATTTTTTATGATCAAAATTATGTATCTTTATTTAAAATCCAGTCCGAGAATGAAGACACGACTCCGCTCCGGAAATTTTGACTTTTCGATTTTTGCACCTTTGTCGTTTTTACTCTATACCGGTTGAACAAAGCGACGTAGAAAATGCCTATATAAATTTTGTAGCCAAGGTTTCATTTTTTACAATGGTATTGTTGCGCTCCCTGAGTCGCACTGTCACACTCGCTCACTCTCGCGCACTCACTCCCGACGCTCGCGGAAATAAAAGGAAACACCGCGGTTAAACAAGGAAACAATCTCAGCGTTTATTACGAATTCGGTAAAGTACAGCGCGGACCCACGTCCGGACGGTCCAGCTGTTCGAGAACAAATCTGACAGTCGTTGAGAAAATCAATAAATCAATAATTTATAACAGCGTCCCGTTGTCAAGAGACGCGCTCCGGCTTGAAGCTTCCGCAGAGCGAAGCCAAGTTCAGCCCACGGGTAACGGGTGTCACGGCACGGGCGCAACAGTATACTATATTTCACTAAAATTATTTATTTTGTCATTAAAAATCGGCAACCGAAAGAAAAAAGGGCCGACTTTGCATCGGTCTCTCCCTGATATAGGATATATGGGTGTTATATTATAATATATATTATATAATATTATATATATAGGGGAGACCGTAATAGAATTTATTATTATATGACCGGATATAATATAATTTATTATATATATTCCTATATAGTATACTATATATATAATCATAATATAGTATATTAATCATATATATATATCTTATCATCTCTATATATATATATAAAGTATTTTCTAATAGAACGGAGATTATAAAAAATATTCAAACCCGTTTCACTGCTCTAATTCGGTGATAATATATATAATATATATATATATATATATATATATATATTTATATATATATATTATATATATATAATATATATATTTTTTTGTGCCTTTCTTTATATATTTAACAATAATAATAAACTCAATTTTGTATTATTAATTAATCATATGATTTTATAATCATGTATAATTTCGACAAAATAAACTTATTATAGAATACAGATTGATGATAATAATAATCGATAATTTTACAATGTTTTTCGGCAATACTAGATCATAAAATGATGAATCTGAAGGAAGGCATGCATGTGATTTACGATTTATTGCTATTTATCGGCATGGCAATAGTTTATTTCACCAAGACTGTAGTGCTAACGCTAATTCCACGCCGATATCGAGCAAAATCGATCAAGGGTGAAATTGCTCTCGTTACGGGCGGTGCTAGCGGAATCGGCAAGTTAATCGCAATCAGATTTGCCAAACTCGGTGCACACGTAGTCGTTTGGGATATCAATAAAAACGGTGAGAGATAATTTCAACTAAATAATTATTTTTTTCTTTAAATAAAATCTTACACATACACATATGTATATGTATATATATCTAGATGTCTGAATCATCCGAATGCTAACTACATCTAAAAAACAAAAAAAAATTAATGTTTAGTTTTCACGCGTAAAATGTACCTGCGAGTATGATAGCTACCATGTTGCGTCTGAAACAAATTATGCATGATAATCCATTATTAATTCTGTCAATTTTGTCTTGTTATTCTTTTGTTACCTGACTCTTCTGAACCAGTAGGTATTATTGTCGCAGTTACACAGTCGCATAATGCAAGTTTAATAATTTTTCTTGTATAAATGTGTATAAATGTATATACAAACATGTAGATAATATGTATATCTTTACAGTATATTTAAACACATTTGATTCAATTCTTTTCTAATAAATTTTAAGATAAGTATGTATATAAGCATAAATACATATATTCGTAAATGATAAACGCAGGTCTTGCGGAAGTTGCAGAGGAGATTAGAAAAATTGGTGGAAAATGTTGGACGTATTATTGCGATATAGCTGACAAAGAGGAAGTGTATCATACAGCAAAAGCGGTACAGATTGAAGTCGGAAATGTGAGTAAAATGTTGATTAAACTTGAGAATTCTGTACCACAAAATTTAAGAATATCTTTCAGTCAAGATACGTAAAGATATCTTGCGTATCAGCGCTCCAGGATTCTCTTTTTTTTAAATTAACAGCAAATTGTTATATATACTAGACCTGCATGAACAATAGGAATAAACAATAATTTTGCTTTACCTATTCATATTTCTCCCACTCTCCTTCCTCTCTCTCTCTCTCTCTCTCTCTCTCTCTCTCTCTCTCTCTCTCTCTCTCTCTCTCTCTCTCTCTCTCTCTCTCTTTCTGACACACATTATTATATATATACGCACCGTTGTAGAGTAAATATAATATAAATGTGTTATTGCATTCGCGTGAAATAATAAATTGTGTGGAATCGAAATAGTTAGAGATTTGAAAAATAGATACTGGAATTTTAGTCTAATCTTTTCGAAGACTTATAATATCCGTGCTGTTAATTTAAAGAAAAAGAGAATCCTGGAGCGCTGATGCGCAAGATATCTTTACGGGAGGGCTCCGGTTGCCTACAAAACGATTGCCTACAGCTCCGTTTGCACACACCGTATTGCACACAATCCCGGTTGCATACATTCCCATTTGCACACAGAGCGATTGCCTACAGGCATTATTGTGCACATGTCGCTTTGTCTACACGATCATATTGCACAGAACGCATTGCACATATGACCGTATTGCACACGGCGCATTGCACACACGACCGTATTGCACACACGGCCGTATTGCATACATGACCGTATTACACACATGGCCGTATTGCACACACGACCGTGTTGCACACACGACCGTATTACACACACGGCCGTGTTGCACACACGACCGTATTGCACACACGGCCGTATTGCACACACGGCCGTATTGCATACAGCGCATTGCACACACGGCCGTATTGCACCCACGGCCGTACTGCACACACGACCGTGTTGCACACACGACTGTATTACACACATGGCCGTATTGCACACATGGTCGTGTTGCACACACAACAGTGTTGCACACACAACCGGGTAAATCTGAAGAATAGTGGCCTCCTCACCGATTTCGTTGAACTTAGGCTTAATCGGCGCGTTTTTGCGTGAAACGAAAGAATCTGGCAGAAAAAAGTGTCGCTCTGCCCCGCGAAGCGAGATATTAAACGTAAAAGTTGACAGGAATTAGGTTATGATTCCTGTCATACCGACGAGATGTAGCGACTACGAACATGCCCTGTGGCCGCATGCTCAGTGGCCGCACGCGCATGCAAAAGTGCGCGAATTTGAAACGTATGTATACTTATAATGCATGTCACTTACAATTAGCTTTCAATGATGAACATATCTTATATAACATATCAAAGTACATGTGTGGGCGGGGGGGGGCTTCACCCCCCTGCCCCCCCCCCCCATTGTGTGAGTAAATCTAGGAGCGTGGGCGGGGGGGGGGCTCCGCCCCCCCGCACCCCCGTGCACTGGGCGGTGTGGGTTGGGTTGATGGGTGGGCAGGGGGCTTCGCCCCTTCCCGCACCACCCCCCCATGGACCTTCGGTGTGCCCGGGTAGGAAATGTATTTCGCTTTAAGCGTGAGCGGGGGGGGCTTCGCCCCTCCTGCACCCCCCCCTTGCACGTGAACCTCGCTTTGTAACTTATAATTTATAAAGTGAGGCCCGTTCACGCTTAAAGCGAAATACATTTCCTACCCGGGCACGCCGAAGGCGTGTTCATGGGGGGGGGACGAAGCCCCCCTGCCCACCCACCAACCCAATCCCCACCGCCCAGTGCAGGGGGGGGGCGGGGGGGGCGGAGCCCCCCCCCCCGCCAACACTCCTAGGTTTAATCATACAATGGGGGGTGCAGGGGGGGCGAAGCCCCCCCCCCCGCCCACACATGTACTTTGATATGTTATATAAGATATGTTCATCATTGAAAGCTGATTGTAAGTGATATGCATTATAAGTATACATACGTTTCAAATTCGCGCACTTTTGCATGCGCGTGCGGCCACTGAGCATGCGCATATGGCCACAGGGCATGTTCGTAGTCGCTACATCTCGTCGGTATGACAGGAATCATAACCTGATTCCTGTCAACTTTTACGTTTAATATCTCGCTTCGCGGGGCAGAGCGACACTTTTTTCTGCCAGATTCTTTCGTTTCACGCAAAAACGCGCCGATTAAGCCTAAGTTCAACGAAATCGGTGAGGAGGCCACTATTCTTCAGATTTACCCGGTTGTGTGTGCAACACTGTTGTGTTTGCAACACGACCGTGTGTGCAATACGGCCATGTGTGTAATACAGTCGTGTGTGCAACACGGTCGTGTGTGCAGTACGGCCGTGGGTGCAATACGGCCGTGTGTGCAATGCGCTGTATGCAATACGGCCGTGTGTGCAATACGGTCGTGTGTGCAACACGGCCGTGTGTGTAATACGGTCGTGTGTGCAACACGGTCGTGTGTGCAATACGGCCATGTGTGTAATACGGTCGCGTATGCAATACGGCCGTGTGTGCAATACGGTCGTGTGTGCAATGCGCTGTGTGCAATACGGCCATGTGCGCAATGCGCTGTGTGCAATACGGTCGTGTGTGCAATGCGCTGTGTGCAATAACAGCCATGTGTGCAATGCGTTGTGTGCAATACAGCCGTGGTGCAATACAGCCGTGTGTGCAATACAGCCGTGTGTGCAATACAGCCGTGTGTGCAATACGCTGTGTGCAATACAGCCGTGTGTGCAATGCACCGTGTACAATACGGTTGTGTGTGCAATGCGCCGTGTGCAACACGGTCGTGTGTGCAATGCGCTGTGTGCAATATGATCGTGTAGACAAAGCGACATGTGCACAATAATGCCTGTAGGCAATCGCTCTGTATGCAAATGGGAATGTATGCAATCGGGATTGTGTGCAATACGGTGTGTGCAAACGAAGCTGTAGGCAATCGTTTTGTAGGCAAACGGGACCTTCCCTATCTTTATATATCTTGACTGAGAGATATTCTTAAATTTTCTGATCGTGCCCGTTGAAAAATTTTTTACATAAAAACATATCTAAATATATATAATTATATAATATTATATAAAATATTATATAAAATATGTCCATATATGTTTTTTTCTCTTGTATAATCTCTGTTCGTATGTTACAAGAAAAATAATAAGAAAATGAATTGGAAAATAATTAAAAGGATAATTTTTGCATTGTTTTTTTTATTGTTTTTGCATTGTTTATTTATTTGCCTATATATGTTCATTTATAATCATTTATAATCATATATAAATGATGTAATAATACATATAAAATATAATTATATATGAGCAAATTTTTCACATTTGCACACTTTATATTTTTGTAAAAAGAATAATGCAAAAATTATCCTTTTAATTATTTTCTTATTATTTTTCTTGTACATATGAACAAAGATTATACAAGAGAAAAAAACATAGTATGGAATGTATGGACATATATAGACATATTTTATATAATATTTTATATAGATAATATTATATAATATTATATGAATATATGGAGGGGTAAAAACCACAGTGGTGTGAGTCAAATTTTTAAAAACATTTTCTCGTGTGTATAGATGCAATTTATGTATTGTACAGATTGCATCTATGTACACGAGAAAATATTTTTAAAAATTTGACTTGCACCACCTGTGGTTTTTACCCCTCCATATATATTTAGATGTTTTTATGTAAAAAATTTTTTACCGGGTGGTTTTGTTTCGTTGTGTTAAGATTAAAATGTTGTTCTCTCCTTACAATTAGTGTGTTTTATTTATACATGAACTGCAATAGCCAATGATACTCCGCGCGAATATGGTAAATATACATATATGAATATATATATATATATATATATATATATATATATATATATATATATATATGGGACAATCCACGTCACTTTTACCCCTCATCTGTCCAAAATTGATATGGACGGATTTTAATGACTAAGGGCGGAAAATGTTCGTCTTGAAAAGAGCTTTCGAAAGGCGTGTGGCATATATGCGCAATTCAACATGGCGTCATAGTTATGGCTGCTTAAAGGGATAAATTCAAAATTTCAGATCCAACATGGGCAGATAATTTTACGTTCAGATTCGTAATCAGCGACCCCAAAATTCCCCAAATACTGAGTTTCACATGAATTTAGTTACTTTTCACCGTTTTATCTGCCCATGTTGGATCTGAAATTTTCAGGATTCAAAATTTCAGATCCAACATGGGCAGATAAAACGGTGAAAAGTAACTAAATTCATGTGAAACTCAGTATTTGGGGAATTTTAGGGTCGCTGATTACGAATCTGAACGTAAAATTATCTGCCCACGTTGGATCTGAAATTTTGAATTTATCCCTTTAAGCAGCCATAACTATGACGCCATGTTGAATTGCGCATATATGCCACACGCCTTTCGAAAGCTCTTTTCAAGACGAACATTTTCCGCCCTTAGTCATTAAAATCCGTCCATACCAATTTTGGACAGATGGGGGGTAAAAGTGACGTGGATTGTCCCATATATATATACACCGAGGGAAAAATATTGTAGAATCAACAAAACATTTTGTTGATTTTTCAATTTATTGATCCAATTATTTATTTTATTGAATTTAAGTACACGTCTATTATTTGAACAAAATGAAATAATTGAATTCTGAAAATGGTATCATACAAAATTATTTTTTTTAAGTTAATGATCAATTTTGTTAACTCAATAAAATAATTTTGTTGAACCAAGAACATTAACGTTTTTAAAAATAGTAAATTTATTCAAAGAAATATTTAGTTAATGTTATATTATAAATGTTAATGTTATATTATGTATAATTGATAGTATAAAATATTTAGTTAAATATTTTATACTATCACATATTTAGTTAAAACAAAAAAAATATTTTGTTAAGCCAATCAAATTATCTGCTTGGCAACATACAATCTTCCGGTTTTATTAAATCAACAAAATTTTTTTTGAAAAAAATAATTATTTCTCTCAGTGTATATATATATATATATATATATATATATATATATATATATATATATTAATATATATGTCATACGGTGAATTCCAGGACAATTTTATATATTTACTGGTTAGTTCCAGGACTTTATGTAACCTTGAGGTCAGGCATGGAAATTTTTTATGTCGTGTGTTTATTTCTAGGACCGTCCTGGAAATACACAAATATATCATTCGATAAATTCCAGGACTTTCCTCAGGACCGTCCTGGAAGTATGGAAATTATATAATTAGATAAATTCCAGGACTTTTTGTTATTTTAATATACAGTGTGTCTTAAAAGTCCCAGAACAGTCAAGCATGACAATAAAGAAGCATTATCATGTAAAATGTTTCGAATAAGAGGGATTTTAGGGTTTCAAAGGGGGTGATTATTTAGTATAAGGGAGCTAGCCTCAATTACCTTGACCTTTATAATTGTATGATTTTATTGACCGCGTTCAGAAAACACAACTGTTGAGCACTCAGTAAGTCTTTAATATGATTGGTTCTTGCCTTTGATTCTTCTCCGAATCTAAGTGTAAGAACCAATCATAATGAGTGCTCACTCAAGTTGCGTCTCCTGAACGCACCCATTGTATATGATGAGCCTAAGAAAACGGACGAGCGATTTTTCATTTTCATAAAACACTTATATCTTGACAACCATAAATGATAGAAGGACGATTCAAAAAGCATTTTGTAGATTGCACTTTGCTGTATTGTAATTACATGATTTCATTATTAGCAATTATGTACTTTCGTTTATTAAGATGATAAAGCGCTCGAAATCTTAACGAAATGGTCGCCCAGAGATTTTCCATTTTCATTAAACGCTTATATCTTACCAACCGTATAAAATAGAAAAATGATTTAAAAAACACTTATTGGTTTGAAATCTGACCTATCGGAATTATTCCAATAAAACGAAGTACGAACTACAATGTCTTTTTTTAGGCCGGTATTCATAGTCGGTTCTTATTTTAAAACCGTCTTAAGTAATGTATTAAGATGCGGTAAAGTTGCAGATGTACTGCCTCACCTCAAAATCGAATGAAAAAGTACGTTTTCGACGTATTTTTGGCTGCTGATTACGAATATCATAATTTAATTTGGCGGTCGGACATATTGGAGCCGCCATTTTGAAAAAAACCTCGAAAAATGCGACTTTTTCTATATTTTTGCTTCTATGGTCAAAAATATGCATCGGATAAAAATAAGTTTCAAATAAAAAAGATAGAGTATTAAATTCCCTATAAAAAAGTTGTATAAATTTTTTTCCTAATCTCAAAAGGAAACTCATAAATGAGCGATGAATGTAACCATAATGCGTTTACGTTTGTATGCAAAGTACGTATGCTTATGAGACTCGCTGTACTGTCCATACACGAAATGCCTGATAGTAGATATCCGTGCGTTATTATTTAATTATTTAAAGCAGTGAATTGTTGGTATATTGAAAGAAAAGTTATTTAAAGCAGAAAAAAGTGTCGCTTTGCCCCGCGAAGCGAGATATTAACGGTTAAAGTTGACGACTATCAGGTTATGAGACCTGTCATACCGACGAGCTGTAGCGACTACGAACATGCCCTGCAGCCATATGCGCATGTTAGTGGCTGCATGCGCATGCAAGAGGTCACGTGACAACTGTTTGGTTGGTAATTCGAAAATGATATTACGCGACTTTTTCTATATTTTTGCTTCACTTATAATGCATATCACTTACAATTAGCTTTCAATGATGAACATATTTTATATAACATATAAAAGTACATGCGTGGGCGGAGGGGGCTTCGCCCCCCCTGCACCCCCCCTCCCCCATTGTGTGAGTAAACCTAGGAGTGCGGGCGGGGGGGGGGCTCCCCCCTACACCCCCCCTGTGCACTGGGCGGTGTGGGTTGGGTTGATGGGTGGGCAGGGGGGGGCTTTGCCCCCCCCGCACCCCTCCCCCCCATGGACACGCCTTCGGCGTGCCCGGGTAGGAAGTGTATTTTGCTTTAAGCGTGAGCGGGGGTGGCTTCGCCCCCCCTTCACCCCCCCCCCCATGCACGTGAACCTCGCTTTGTAACTTATAATTTGTAAAGTGAGGCTCACGTGCATGGGGGGGTGCAGGGGGGGGCGAAGCCCCCCCTGCCCACCCATCAACCCAACCCACTGTGGGTTGCCCAGTGCACAGGGGGGGGGGTGCAGGGGGGGGAGCCCCCCGCCCACACTCCTAGGTTTACTCACACAATGAGGGGGGGGGGAGGTGCAGGGGGGGCGAAGCCCCCTCCGCCCACGCATGTACTTTTATATGTTATATAAAATATGTTCATCATTGAAAGCTAATTGTAAGTGATATGCATTATAAGTGAAGCAAAAATATAGAAAAAGTCGCGTAATATCATTTTCGAATTACCAACCAAACAGTTGTCACGTGACCTCTTGCATGCGCATGCAGCCACTAACATGCGCATATGGCTGCAGGGCATGTTCGTAGTCGCTACAGCTCGTCGGTATGACAGGTCTCATAACCTGATAGTCGTCAACTTTAACCGTTAATATCTCGCTTCGCGGGGCAAAGCGACACTTTTTTCTGCTTTAAATAACTTTTCTTTCAATATACCAACAATTCACTGCTTTAAATAATTAAATAATAACGCACGGATATCTACTATCAGGCATTTCGTGTATGGACAGTACAGCGAGTCTCATAAGCATACGTACTTTGCATACAAACGTAAACGCATTATGGTTACATTCATCGCTCATTTATGAGTTTCCTTTTGAGATTAGGAAAAAAATTTATACAACTTTTTTATAGGGAATTTAATACTCTATCTTTTTTATTTGAAACATATTTTTATCCGATGCATATTTTTGACTATAGAAGCAAAAATATAGAAAAAGTCGCATTTTTCGAGGTTTTTTTCAAAATGGCGGCTTCAATATGTCCAACCGCCAAATTATATTATGATATTCGTAATCAGCAGCCAAAAATACGTCGAAAACGTACTTTTTCATTCGATTTTGAGGTGAGGCAGTACATCTGGAAGTTTACCTTTTTATTCCTGAATAGATCTAATGTTAATTTATGAATTATAAAAATTTTGTTTATACTTCATACTCACCATGCGCTAGTTATATTACTTTGTCTTATAACATAGCCTTTTAAGGGGGTATATAGTACACTCTGGCGGCCGAAAATAAGGGTCAATTTCAGAATTTATTTGTGACAAAGTGGTAGGCCAATAGTGGTGTATACGATATTGAAGTACATGTTTAGGTGCATTTACAGTATTTTTTATATGGAAAAATATTAAGAAATGTAGGAGTTATGAGTCATCTCTTCGCGCGCGCGCTCGACTACGGTGCACGTAGTAGCTCCTGTACGGCGTGCCTGAAATGAAAAATGCAAAAAGGGTATTAAATTTAAATGTATTCCCCACATGTTGACGTTTGAAAATTGTAAAAATGTTAAAAATTGTGAAAGTTATAGCACTTAACAAAAAGAAGTTCATTTTGTGCCGAAAAAAACCAACGGTTTTTTTATTGTTATTAACACATGGTTCATCGGGGGACAAAAAACTCTACGTCAACATGAGCATTATGCTGTTATATTGATGTAAGCCAAACGCCAAGACAGCCGGAATAAAAGTACGTTCGGAATCGCGTGCATCGTTTCAAAAAAAGTCGTTTGGAGATAAACGCGTTTAAAGTTTTGGCAACTGGCCGGTTTAGCGGCCGACACTACTTCGCTCCAACGCTCTACCTTCGTCAATTTTTGGAATTTTGCAATCGGCAAGAGCTCAAAATACGCGTAAAGGATAATCCTTTCAAAATATGCAATAAAAAAATCGATTTTTTGAAATTTCCAGAGTGTACTACCCCCTTAAAACAAAAACTCAATTTAAAATAAAAGCACAATTGATTATATTAATATCAATTAAATTGTAAGTGTAGTTGTATTAATTTATTTTACTAATATACATTGTGTGTAATGTAAAAATATTGAATTAATTGTAAACTAATTACAAGAGCAGACGTTTTGTATAGAACTTTGAGTTTACTGATGCGATCCTGATTATCGTGTTAGGTATAGTAGGTAATTGACTTTGTGACTATCGGTTCGCACACAGCGGACGATTTTCATTTTTATAGCAAAGAACGCCATAACTAAAGAATTAATATAATGTAATTATTGTAACTTTTACGTTAATTTTCAATTCTTTTAATGTCTTATTACAATTATTAAAAATACGTTGGCAATTAATGTATGTATGGTTTAAATTTTTCTTGGAAGATAATTTTTTTATAAAATCGATAAGATAAAATATTAAAATTTATCTTTATAATTTATCTTTAAGTAAAAAGTAAACAATTTTTTCCATAGGTGAGTCTATTAATAAATAATGCTGGATATGTATACGGGAAGACTTTTATGAAATTGCCCGACTGCGAAATTGAAAAAACTTTCAAAGTAAATATTCTGTCACATTATTGGGTGAGTGTTAATTTTAAAGAAATTTGAGTTTTTCAAGTTTTTTTATAAAGGTTATTATACAAAACTTCCGATTTATATATTTTATTGAGTATTTTTCCACAGATTACAAAGTCATTCTTGAAAGATATGATGAAAAATAATCATGGTCACATTGTGACGATAGCGAGCGTCGCTGGGCTTTTAGGGATTTACAATTGTACGGATTATTCTGCAACAAAATTTGCCGCCATTGGATGCCACGAGAGTCTCTTCACCGAACTCAAAGTGCGTAAGAATATCCAATTATCGAGTAAAGCAAATCGTTTTTATATGTCATTTTTATCACTTTCTTATTACAATTATTATTTTATTATTATCAATATATTTTAAGGTACATGGATACGAAGGAATTCATATGACTTTAGTTTGTCCCTATCTTATTAATACGGGAATGTTTAATGGAGTAAAACCTAGGTTCGTGAAAATATATAATGCGATATTGCTGGAGAGAAAATTATACATTTATTTATAATACATAATGTACTTTATAATAAAATAATATTTCAAGATTGATGCCGATGCTTGAACCGACATATGTTGCCGAAGAAGTGGTCACAGGTGTATTAGCGAACGAGACGTTGATAGTATTACCTAATATTCTAAGATATTTACTGCCATTTAAAAGGTGAGTTTATAATAATAAAACTTTAATGACCTTGACATATGTTGTCAAAGACGTAACTCTAATTAACTTGCAAAAGATTTTAGTCGTTAATCGATCTATTTACTAAAAAGTTATTAACAAATAAATTGAATCATACAGACGTATGTCGAATGCCATAACTTACCGAGCTTTTTCGAGTACAGAGAATTCTATGTTATTTGCATATATACATATTTATAATAAAGTGCTTACTCTGGGAAAAATTTGGGGCCCACGATTATATAGTAATCAAATTATTTGGATATCGTAACTCTAATTTTACGTGTTTGGACTAGAAATAACACCGCTAAAAATCGTAACTAAAAATCGTAATTAACTGTTCTATCTATTTCAAATATTTTTATGTTATACTAGTCAATTCTCTCAATTAGTTCTGTCGATATTCAATTACGCAAAGATAATTTTCACTTAAGGGACACTAACCAAAATATTAAAGTGCTTAACTGTGGGTCCAAATCGGTAAAAATTTTTCCCAGAGTAGGCGGAGGAGAAGTTTCCTTTCCCTGCACTTCGAAAAAGTTCTAACCTAATCTAAACCTATTTCTAATTTGAAACTAAAATTAAGTTTGGGTTAGATTAAAATTTTTTCAGGGGAAGAATACAGAGAGCGAAGCTCCTCCACCTAAGCATCTATTATTTAAATATATGTATACATGTAAATTGTTTATTAAAAATTATTAAGGTATAAAATAAACCATACAAATGCATGTATAATTTATTATGTTTTACTAACAACGAGTATGAATTAATAATTTTACGTATTTAGCTGAATTTTTATTTTAATCACTGTAAACTTATAGATGCTATTTTCAATATTATGACAAATATATATCTGAAAATATCAACGAAATAAATAATCGTAATTTATTATAATTTGCAACTGTCTATCGTTTTCTTTTTACTTTCTAATACAAAGTCGAAAATCCATGAATGTACATTGTCCGAAGCACCGAAAGAACGACTACTTTTAATTGTTAACAACTCTTTAATAGACAACGAACAATGGCTAAAATTTCTTAAATATTACTCAGAGCTATTTTTGATAATATATGTCAAGATCATTAAAATCAGAGAAATCGCTCTTAAATATATGCAGTTTTACCAAATAAATAAATAAACATATATACATATATATTGAAGTTATTGATATTGTTATTAGCTTATTACCGATGAAAGTGAGCTGGGCATTAATGTATCACATTTTGAAAGGACCACAGATCATGATGACATTCAAAGGTCGTGACTCGAACGATAAAGATAATAATGATAATAATAGTACAACGAATTATAAAGATATATGCGTGCGTTAAAGTTATACGAGGCACAATACATATATTTTTCATCAATAATACAGAAATTTATATATGATTATTGAAATATTTTGTCGCTTTCTCTTATGTACATGCATCTTTATATACATATAGATATCACAAAATTTTTGTTATATAAAATGGAAAGTTATGTAACTACTTATAATAAGTCATAAAAATAATTCAATCCTTGACCTAATTCCCAAATCGAGATTCCTGTACCCAATTCGTTAGCAAGTTCTAATCGAGTCTGAATTGAATATAATGTAGGGTAGAAGACATAGCTATTACCTGTAGCTAATCTGAAATAAATACATCAATTTATAAATATAATATTTAAAAAAGTTTTTTTTACATTTTTTATATAAATTATAAATAAGAAAAAGAAAGAAAGCGAAAAAGAGGAAAGAAGAGAGAGAAGGAAAGAAGACACAGAAAAAAAAAGAAAATGGAAAAGGAGGAAAGAGAAGGATAGAAAAGTTACAGAAAATAAGAAATTAATTGGGGGAAAAAAGGGAGAAGAAAACAAGGATAAGTAGAAAGAAGAAAAGAGAGAGGGGAAAGAAGGAAAATAGATGAAGAAAAAATATAGGAAAGGAGTGAAGAGACAAACGAGACTGAAAAAAAGAAAGAGAAAGAACAGATAGATTGTAATAAAATATTACTTTGGTTCAAAGAAATGCTCTTTGCTGCTGTCATCCCAATGAATCTTTCCTTTGAATGATTTCAGTATATCCAAATATTCAGAGGCGAGAATTGCCCTGCCACCTTCTGGTGTATAATTATAACCATAGAAGTTAATACCTAATAAAATTTGAGATCGTCTAGGATCATCTTTCTTCGGAGCTAACAATTCTACACATTGTCTGGCCCAATCGAGAGGACTATTCGGACCTGGTTTTTGAATACTCGAATAATCATAAGTCATAAGCGAAAAGGCATTTACATATAATGCTAATTCATCAAACTGTTGCTTTGAAAACAATTCAACTTGTGTACTAAAAACAAACAACTTGAATAAGTAAAAAAATTAAATTTATGTTTCTTATATGTATTTTAAAAAGTATTAAGTACCCTCTAGATGGTGGCACTGCTAATATAATATCTAAATTATGTTTCTTCAACTTTTGTGCAATGGATTTGACTATAGAAGTAACAATTTGTAAATTTGCACCTGCAAATACAAACTGATTCCATATTTCTAAAACATATCCGTCAAAATGGAAGGTCTGTAAATACAAAATTTTTATATTTTATATTTTAATAGATAGAGAATATGCAATAATATATATAAAAAAATTATTAATGTATATACCTTGGCAGTATCTAAGAGAGATACTATTAATTGAGTTTGACTCTCTTTATTACTATATATCCTAATAATGTCGTCGATTGACCAATGTTCAAATAATACCCTAGGTATAACTAAAAATAATAATAACATCAGTATAGAATTATAATCATACTTCAATTATTTTCAACTTACGCTTTACGATATGATTAACATTGTTCTTGGCTCTCATTTCCTTTATCCACTTAGTCTGGACAGAATTAATGGACAATTGATAGGTTGATGTATTACCAAAAGGAAAAGTCAACCATACTGGAGATACCATTGTAAACTTGCCATGAAATGTTTTGGAAATCTCAAAACCGTTTCCATTCCACTGTAAAATTAAATTATATTCAATGTAAATATATTATTGGATTTCATTTTTATGATTTTATAGAACTAGCCAATGTTACAATAACTATGTAATTACTCACAGGTGTACAATATCCTAGGACACTTCTCTTAAATCTTCTATGCTCAGTATTTTGAAAATATCGACCAGATTTATGAAGAATGTCCTGTTGTTTAGGATTTTCCATTATCAAGTTTCTTTGGAACACATCTTGATCCACCGGGCCTTTGTACAACTTACAAAATTTATAAAATTTATAAAATAAGAAACTGCTTATTTTTATATACATACATATCGCACATCTAGAAGAACTGTCACAACTCAGAAATTTGCAATTTTCAGGAGAAAGAAAAAACATATTTAATTCAATTTTTTAAATTGTGAGATAACTAACATAATTACAATTACAATATTTTGTTATAATGAAACTTATACTGTTTCCTAAAGAAATCTGATGTGATTCACTTGATGACACTATTCATTCAACGACTATAACGTAACCAATTTAAAAGAATAATGACATTTCTGCCCCGTTCTACAGCGGACTTCGCATATAACCTTATGACACTATTATAGCACATAGGTAACATTTTAGGCATACTTTTTATAGGCTTCCAAAATCAAAATTTTTTTAGTTGTGTGTGACGGTATTCTTCTGGGGGTGAAATATATATATGTATATAAATTATTACTAATTATTAGTAAATTTATATAAACTATTAGTAAAAATATTAAAAGACAAGATATTTGAGACTAATAAATAGATAGATAAACTTTATTATTTCCTCATATAAATAAGTTAATAGATAATTATATAACTATACTAATAAATTATCCGGATAGTCAAATCTGTTCAGAACAAATTCTGAAAGTGCTACAAATTTTATTGATAGAAATGTCAGAGTAGAAATATAAGAGAATTATAAGAGAATTTATTAATAGGGAGTCTGTTCTTTATCGCCACACTAGATTGCACTAAAACTTTCTTTCTTGCTTTCGCCAACTTTAAACATACTATTTTATTTTAAGTATGTACAATGAGTGTGTGCACTAGTGCACTAGTACAACTATAAAGAATAGATTTAGAATAGGATGGTAGATTGACTGCAGAAACTGAGCAGAATCTACTGTTTTGTAATGATGTACATATTTCATTTAAAGCCAAATCTACAATGTGTTCTTTGCTTCCTGTTTTCTGCTCTTAACCTCTTTGCGACTATCTCGTATTTCGCAATTCCGTCGCGTAACGCGATGTTTTTTGTTCTTTGTCGCCCAAGATAAAAATTGACGAACTTCAGAAGAGACGAGGTTAAGAACAGAAAACAGGAAGCAAAGAACACATTGTAGATTTGGCTTAAATGTTTACGAAAAAACAGATTTTGTTCGGTTTCTGCCGACAATCTGCTGTCAGATTATATTGACAGGCGATGCTAGCAAAATATGAGTTTAATACAAACATTGATGACATTATATCAATTATTACGTTTTTATTAAAGCATTTTAGTAATATAATTATAATTAGTATAAAAGTATTAATAATATTTATATTGGTTCTGTTGCAATATCTGAGCAAGTCTGTTGCCAATCTGGTGTCATACTGTGAGCAGTTTACTTATTGAGATACTCATTTATCTTTTGTATTTTTGAAAAGTTTCTTATATAATTTTGTGTTAAATATTTATGATAAATATTTATTTTAAATATCGTATAATTAAAATTATATTATAACCTATCACTTTGTTCTTTTATTTCAATTAAATAAAACAATTAATATTAAATTGCATGCAGTTCAATAAACAGTTTGTTAACAAAACATACAATTCGCAAAGAATTTATATCAATTATTACGTTTTTAGTATTTTAGTAATATAATTATAATTAGTATAAAAGTATTAGTAATATTTATATTTAGCCTTTATTCTTTCTAAAATCTTATATTATACATATGTATAATATTATTGAATTTTACGCTTTTATTGTAACATGCATATAAATGGGAATAAAATATATTTTCTTTGATACTTACT
Organism: Temnothorax rugatulus; assembly: GCA_035220575.1. NCBI lineage: Eukaryota > Metazoa > Arthropoda > Insecta > Hymenoptera > Formicidae > Temnothorax > Temnothorax rugatulus. Next base: position 45,576 of record JASTWL010000994.1, read on the forward strand.
TTATTGTTATGTTTTCCTTTCTCTTTCTTATTTTTTTCTGTTGGTGGTAACAGAGTACCGAAACATAATTCAGTAAGGAATAATATTGCGATTAGAATAATCTTATTCATACTCATATTGAGTAACAATTACATATTAATACATCAAATTATATTTGAAATATTCCTTATGTGACTGAGGAACACTGAGGAAAATACAAGTAGCCTTCCTTCCTTTTTGGTTATTGGCTCAGTCGCAATGTTGCCAACTCGGATCGTCATTATCCCACTAGAGGGCTTCGTGAAACTCCGCTAAAAACCACTAAACTTCTCTGCGTTCTTTCCCAGCTCCGGGAACTTATGCGGGGTCTACAATAGGAGTCGCAAAGTCGTGAGTCGCAAGAATTGACCAATCACAGTCGATTATTCTCCTCAAATTCGATTGTGATTGGTTAATTCTTGCGACTCACGACTTGGCGACTCGCATTGTAGACTCCGCATTAGCCCGGTCAACTTCGACTTTATTAATTTTTATTTTTTAATCGTTTGTTGGTCGTTTGTTAGTGATTGTTGGCCTAATTACAACGTTTGTTAGTTCTTAATTTTTTTTTATTAAAAAAGAAGAATTAGCGTTAAGTTAGCCGGCAAAATCTCATTTTTAATTAAAAAACGATCTAATCGATGCATAATCGTCTGCTGATGATTATTGGTCTAATTTTAGCGTTTGTTGGTTCATATTTTCTTCTTAAATTGAAAAAAAGAATTAGCGTGAACTTAGCCGGAAAAATCTCATTTTTAATTAAAATACGGTCTAATCGATGCGTAATCGTTTGCTGATGATTGTTGGTCTAATTTTAGCGTTAGTTGGTTTATTATTAGTCTCAAAAACGAAAAATTATCTCACATTAAAGCTGCATCTGCAGTAATCGAAGATTGATTTATTTGCTTACGACTTAAAGTTTATTTCTATAAATTATTTTTAATATTTACCAGTTATTATCAATACACGATTTTTGAACGCTATACGGAAAAAACAACTCGGTTGTAGCAACCAGAAATATTCAATTGGTACAGATTCAGTTGCAGTAACATCAAGCCTTTTTGCACAAACTGAAAGGCTGTTTACATCAACAAATGCTTTTGATTCGAGGAATCGAAAATTTCTGTTACTAATGTTCTGTTACCACAACAGAATATTCAGCTATACGGAAAAGAAAACTCGGTTGTAGCAACTGCAAATTCTATTAATTCAGTTTCAGTTGCAGTAACATAAAGTTTTGTTACACTAACTGAAAGACTGTTCACATTAACAAATGCTTTCGGTTGTGGGAACCGAAAATTTCTGTTGGTAATGTGATATCACTCAGGGTAGGTTAGGAGAGCACGAAGTCATTATACTGTTTCTGTTCTGCATTATACTCTTTCAAAAAATAAAAATGCAGAAAACAGTAACTGAATTCTTACAAGAGTGGCAATTAGAAACGTACTCTGACGTATTTAGAGGTAAATGTGATTTGAATTATATAAATAGCAAATCTATCGTTATAATCATCGTTCTAATATGCAATCGTCCTATTTTGCAATAGATAAAAACGCAACAATGTAGTGCTTCCTTAAAAAAATAAAGAAGATTGTTTAAAAGAGAAAAAAGCCGTGTCTCAAAATAACCAAAGAGGACAGTTCCGGTTAAATCAACAAAAAGAAGATAAAAACGCATTTTATATATCATAAAATGTCATTTTATATGTCATAAACAAACACATTTTTATTCTCTTCCTTCTAGACGCAGGAATTGATGAGGAAACGTTGCTGCTTCTAGAACCTGAAGATATAAATAACTTAATACCTAAAGAAGGACATCGCATCAAATTAAAGCACAAATTACTTTTATTAAAACGGCAGTTAGGAAAAGAGAACAATAATAATGAAGTATGAAAGTACCGATATTGTGTGTGTGTGTATGTGTGTGCCGATTTTCTTTTACATATTAATGAAACCATTTTTCTCGTCTATATTTCTAAGGAAACCGTTTCTCACACTGAGTTGTCTTGGTCTCAAGGAATTTTAAATTCTATTCCTCTTGACACAGAGACCAATATTGATATGCAATTTGAGCCTAGCTGTAGTAATACCATATTTCTAACAACCAAATAACTCGATAGCACGAACCGCCATTATGGTTCCTATATACGAGAATGAATGGTTAGAATAGCAGAGAGTTCGCTTCTACTATCAAAACATTCGACATTACAACCGAAATATTGTTGCAATGAACGAGACTCTTATCAGTAGCAGCATTAAAACTCGATTGAGATAACCGAGTACAATTGTCTCAGCAACGGAAATCTTCCAGAAGAATTTTTCTGTTGCTACAACCGAGTTTTCGTCTGGTTCCCAGGGAACAGAAAATTTCGATTGCCACAACCGAAATTCGGTTGCACGAACGGAATATTTTTTTCCGTGTGTAAAGATATGTTATATAGGAGTATAAGCAACAAGGAAGCGTCAGAATCAAAGGATCGCCACTAGTATCCGTTCGTTAAATTAGAACGTATTTTTTCTTCTTTATTAAGAGTAACGTAAACTTCTTCTAAATATCCTGATACTGTTGTTGTATTCCATTCGTTCATTATTGCATTAATTAATGCCCAACTCCAGTCGACAACAATAATTGAGAATAATGGCCAAGTGAACCGATTAGTTTGCAAAAAATGACGAAATGTTTTTAAAAATATACCTATTGCATTAGTGTCATGTACTGCGGTAATCATTTCAGCTATTGGAAGTATAGTACCATTTTTATTTACTACCATTGCATAATATAGAATGCGTTTGCAATTTATATCTTTCGGTTTTCGAATAATACCCAGTGAGAAATCAAAAGTCGAAATGATATCGAAATGACATCGAAATACGGACATCGAAATCCAACATCGTTTCGAGATTTAAACGGGCCTGATTTCGAGAAATTTTCGACATCGAAATCAGCTCGATTTCGAGAAATTTTCGACATCGAAATCAGCTCGAAGACATTGATTTTTCGATATTCACCCGGCATAAAAAAAAAATTTTTTTTTTCGAAATTTTATTACTATTTTATAACTAAATTTGTTTCTTAAGATGTAGTCTATGATTATAAATATTTTCTTGCATTTGAAAAACACACTTACCTTGGTGGGATTCGAACTCGGGACCTCTGGATCGTGAGCCAACTGCCTTACGTGGTAGACTACTTCTTAATTTGATGTAAGTGTTATATATAGTCTACATATGTCATATAACCAGCGTAAATATATAATTTTTCAAAAATCATCTTAAGAAACAAATTCAGTTTAAAAAGAGTAATAAAATTTTGAATTGGATATATGATATAATATTTCTTAATGTCGGGTGAATGTCAGAAACCAGTGCCGGCTCATTATGAAATTTTGTGTTCGTAAATATATTTATGAAAAAAGTATATTTTTATAAAGTTAAAACATTCTTATCAAATCCTTACAAGGGCCTTATTAGATAAAAATATTCGAGCTAATTTCGACGTCGTTTCGACATATCGTTTCGATATTAGCTTTCTCACTGATTAGATATATTTTTATATAAAAAATTTTCTACCGGTGTCTTTTTCAGTACATATACAAAATAATTTAACTAATCATATCAAGCAAATTAAGACGGCGAATATTATTGTTGATTGTATGTGAATATTCGCCGTTTTGCAATGTTGCAACGTTTCTGCAATGTGACTGCAAGCATCTGTGCTGTACATGGGAATTCTGAAGCGGGGAGCACACACTTCTGCACAAAAGCGGGGAACACAGACTTTTGCATAACGCATAATACGTAAGCATAAGAAAACTGATTGGTCTATTTCCTTATGCACATGTGTATGGACCAATCAATTTTCTTATGCTTACGCATTATGCGTTGTGCAGAAGTGTGTGCTCCCCGCTTTACTCATAGTCCGAGATCCGGTATTAGAAATTTCTACCCTTATCTGTTATTTACGAATGATAAAAAATATATGCTAGATAACATATACATTGATACATCGCAAATAGGTTGCCGAGCTAAATCCTGACCCATCAATGTTAAATAATTAAATTTGTAATTAAATTTATTCGATCAACTTCCTCGATTGGTTATTTATAAAAATTGTGCATTAGTTGAGAGAATATACCCGAAGGAATTGGAAAAATAAAGGTTGCCTACTTTCCCCTCTGCGCAGCTGTGGAGTTGCCAGGTATAAACAGGTGAGTAAGCGTTATTAATATACCCTCATCAGTTATTTAATCAAATTATTATATCAAATGAAAGCTTATTTAATTCACAATCCAACCGTATTACACATCTCCTACTAATTCTATCCTATTACTTAAATGTTTAGGCATAATGCCTCTTACTATCTTAAAAATAAAAGTGCATACATTGTACGTTAGCCTCTGTCTTACATTCATAAACTTAAGGGTTTGCAGCATCAATTCAACCTTTGTATATCGCGAGCATTGTAATATGACTCTCATTGCACAGTTTTGTGCCACTTGCAGTCGATTCAGTTGCGTTTCACCCATGCCTACTAATAACGTTGCGCAATATTCAAAATGAGGCGCTATGATAGACTTATACACAGTACATCTAGTGTACACCGATATATCATTTCCTATTCTATTCAGAAAACTTACTTTTTTCCCTATCTTCTTTAACATATAATCACAGTGATCCTCCCAGCGGAATTTACTATCAATCAATACACCTAGATGTTTCGCTATCTCGACACGTTCTATTATAGTACCATCCAAACTTTTTACTATTATATCTGTTTTTATTTCTTTCCTTATACTTCTAATTATCATATATTTGGTTTTATCTGCATTCATTTTTAACAAATTCACATTCATCCATTCTTCGAGTATACCGAGCACCATATTTAATTTTATTTCTAATTCCTCACAACTTTCTCCTGTTACACTTGCGGTCGTGTCATCTGCAAATAATCTAAATATACTTCCCTCCGGACAGACTTTAACTATATCATTTATATACAAAATAAACAATAGAGGTCCTAATACGGATCCTTGAGGTACGCCATATATTGTCTCAATTATTTTAGAACATATATCATTGAATCTAACTTGCTGCTTTCTATTACTTAAATATGATATTATCCATTCCAATACCACTCCTCTTATTCCATACTGATATAATTTTTCCACTAATCTTACTCTATCAATTGTTTCAAACGCTCTCCTGAGATCCAGAAATAATACTCCTACCATTTTTTTCTCCTCAATTATCAATTTCCATCAAACTTTGAATTGCTGTCTTACACGACTGCTGTTTCCTAAAACCCGATTGGTATTCGGTTAATATTTCATTATCTTCTATAAATTTATCCAACTGTTTTTTAACAACTAACTCTAACACTTTTTCATATATCGGTAACATATTAATCGGTCTATACTCGCTCGCTTTTTTTGGTTTGCTTACCTTTGGTATCGGTATTATCGTGGATGTTTTCCATCCTTCTGGAAACTTACCTGTCCTAAGCGAATCATTTATTACACCTACAAACTCATCTTTTATTACAGGTAGCACCATTTTCAATATGTTACTATCTATCCCTTCCTCTGTTCCGTTCTTTCGTGGTAGTTCCCTAACAATTTGTTCCAGGTCTCTTGCAGTAATTGGTTCAAAATTTTCCATAATTCCCTTATTCTCAATTACGTAAATAGATCTTTTACCTGTGCCTTTTGTCCCCTTATTACTAATAGATTGCACAATGTTACTAATACTTTTTACATAATATGTATTAAATTTATCCGCTATATTGCATTCTTCCATGTCTTCTAATATTTCAAAATCTACGTTATCGATGTTCTCTGAACCCCTTTGCTCACCCTTAATTAATTCTTTCAAAGTTTTCCACATCTTAGTAGGATCCTTCCTATTATTATCTATTATATTTTCATAATATTCCTTCTTTTTTGCCCTGATAAGTTTTACTACTGCATTTCTTTCATTCTTGAAATGTTCCCAGTCCTGCTCCTTACCTGTGCTTATTGCTGTACTGTGAGCCTTATCCCTTCTATCTACTGCTATTCTAATTTCATCTGAGTACCACTTTTTCCCTTCCCATACTTTCGGAATCTTAAACTTTTTCTTAGGTGCTACAATATCCAATACACTTACTATACTATTAACAAATCTCTCCGCCCTTATACTTAAATCTAGCCCTTGACCTTGCTCAGATCTTTCTTCCATTAGCCTCAGAAATTCATCTACATTAAATTTACTATAGTCTCTGCCTCTAAATTCTTTATATTTATTCCTCTTTTTATTCATATCAAAATCTACTTTTAGCCATGCATGATCCGTTATTTTAGGTTTCTCATTCACTTGTACCTTTATTTCCTTATTCGAAAAAATTAAATCTATCATCGTTCGACTATCTTTTGTAACTCTCGTTGGACAATCAACATACTGCCTCATCCCTAGGCTTTGCATTACCGTTAATAATTTCTTTGTGTAAAATGAATCTACCATTATATCTATATTAAAGTCCCCTATCACTATACAGTCATACTTTATTATTAAATTTTCTACCGTATCTTCCAAGAACCTCACGAAATCGCCATCTGACGCACTCGGCGAATGATACACTACTGCTATCATACCTTTATACAAATTCTCTCTCACTTCCACCACCACGCACCAACAGTTTGACACAATCTTTTCTTTTCAACTATCCTAAATTTAATATCATCCCTAACATATAACAGCACTCCTCCTGTATTTCTATTTTCAGCATCACATCTAACTAAACTGTACCCCGATACATTGACCTCACTATCCTCAATTTCTACAGTCAATCTAGTCTCGGATAACGCTAGTATCGCAGGATTCACCCTCTTCATAATCTGATGTTGAATTTCATCTTTATGCGCTAAAAAGCTTTGTGCATTCGTATACCAGAGTAACTCCGATTCTTCCTGTTGTTGCTATTTTACATCTTCCCAGCCGGCTCTTTTTTCTCTTCCTCCAATACTTTCTTAAATGTCGGACATTCCGAATCCAGCGCTTCGTGTTCGACATTTATCTTCAAGTTGTACGTCTGATTCTTATAGGTACAGTTCACACACCTCTTCTTTGCCGTCGTACATTCATTCGCCTTATGATTTCCTGCACATTTATAGCATGTTTCCTGTCTCGTGCAATTCTTAGCAATATGATAATAGCCCCAGCATTTAAAACATCTTCTAACACTAATATAATTAAATATAGGACACTTTCGCCATCCTAAATTTAATTTTCCTCTGTTTATTAGTGATTTATGAGTGTTTTCATCCACTTCAATTATTACGGATCCTTGCTCAGTATTCTTATTTTTTCCTTTTAATATTTTCTTCACTAAATGCACACAGACTTCCTCGCCAATTCTATTCTGCTTCTTGATTGTATCTATCAATTCATCATCCTCCATTTTCATTTCTTCTCCACCAACATTAATTATTTTAATCTTAGGTTTCCTCTTCTGTGGCTCCGTGACCTTGACCTCCTCACCCATTGCCGCTTGTACTGTCGCCTTAAGCTTCTCCTTCTCTTCTTCCGTCTCACATCCTAAGATCACCGTCCCTTTACCTCCTTTTCTTAAGGGGGCATATACACCTAGAATGGTCAAAAAAATCGTTTTTTCAATTTTTGCATTTTCTTGAAGCTTAGGATCTGAAGAATATGTGGTGAAAATTTCAAGTAAATATTTCAAGAAATAACGAAGTTATGGCAGAAAGAGTACATGCCTTTGTTGGACGCGCGCCGCGTTGCCTAGTTTATTTTTGAATCGGTTATTTAATTTTTTTTCAATATTTATGCATATTCTCAGATAATTTTGGCATTCCATCCGTAGAATATTATGGGCCTGGGATCGACGATTCTGTGTAAGTCGAAGAATTCCGTGATTTATTCTCAAACTTTCAATTGCGTTTTTATGAAAACCACGTTTCTCAAACTGGTACCCAAAACATCTCGAAAACCACTGAACCGATTACCTTGAATTTTTGTGTGCTTATTGTACACATAATTATCTAGTCTTTGTCATAGGATTTTTTTTTTCATTGCTTACTTTTTGTTTTATGGGCAAATTAAGAAAGAATTTTTCCTTCTAAATCGCAACGTTAAATTCATATGTCCGCCATTTTGTCAAAAATTGATATTTTCAAAATCGGCTATGACAAAGACTAGATTATAGTATCTATTTTAAGAATCATTTTGGTTTTCTTGTTTGAGATGATTTTTCAAGAAATGGTAATGGGTACCATTTGCGGTAATTTTTTTGTGACCCTCCGAAAAAGATGCCACAACTTTTTTAATTTTGAAAATTTTTTAATAAAAAAATTCAAACATACTCTCGAAAGTACGTACTTTTTACTAGAAAAAAAATCCGACTCTAAAATTCAAACAGTTCCTCTAAAAAAATCCCCAAAATGATCTTTTTTTCCCGCTCCTAGGTGTATATGCCCCCTTAATTTCGTAATTCCTATTTCCATCTTGGTTATATCAATTTTATCTTTAATTATTTGTTTCGTTATTTCACTCTCTTGTTGTACCTTTGGCTTTATAATCAAGATATTTTCCTCCTTCCTCACCGAGAGCACATCGCTGTATTTCCTTGCCGCTCCACCTGTTGGTCCACATGCCCCTTGCATCAATATTTTTCTCAATTCTTGAGGAGAGAGAGAGAGAGAGAGAGAGAGAGAGAGAGAGAGAGAGAGAGAGAGAGAGAGAGAGAGAGAGAGAGAGATTGATCTTTATTTATGCCATAGTCAAAAGACTTTAGGCAAATCGTGAGTTAAGTCAGATACAAAATTAGTACAAACAAAAGTAAAATACAACAAACGCAGTGCAATCGCTACCGATAACTATATATCGTTAGATAAAAATGGAAATCGTGATATCGATAAGCAGGTAATACACCCCCGGCGAAGGATGCGTCATAAGCATATGGAATGGAAAGGATACAATGAGAAAAAAGAAAAATTGAGATACAAATATTCGAAGGTAGACAAGAGGTTACCGCATTCTGCTCGCGCCTCCGCAATGACGCCCGATGAACTGTGGTTCTAAACTAATATCACATAAAAGAAAACTACTCACAGGTAGTAGCATATACACTAAAACAAGAATAAACTTAAAGCGTCGGCAGCCCTATTGCACTTCAGTTAAGATTAAGTCTTGTTATACTCAATATATTTGTGCTCTCTCCCGAGATTTGGCGAAGGAACAGGTACACATCCTCCATAGGTCACATCAGATCAGCAAGACCAGCCTCAGAGGCGATGATTATAGGAGGCTGATTATGGTCCTTGCGGACAAATATTTTACCGTCTCTACTCCAAACATATTTATAAGAAGATTGCTTAGCCTTGGTTTTAGTTTTACGCAAGAGAGCATATGTATTAGCAGGAAGAAATTCGTTGACATGAATATGACCAGGGACGTCGCCAGGAAAAACCTCGCTGACTGTGAGTCGGCGTCTACGGCGCGTGGCTCCGAGAATATAATTGCGAACCTCCTGCGATTTAAGTGCAACAATGACGGATCTCGTGCGACTAGTATCCTTTCGCTGATAGGTGGCCGAAACAGAGCCAGACGCCACGGACGCGTCACGCACACTCACATCACGGGCCTCAAGGACATCAGAGGTCAGCTGTGGAAAGCCGAGCACGCGGAAAACATTCTCAACAAGCTCACCGGATGTGACAGTCAAACTACTAGGAACGCCTGAAATGATAATTTCGGACGTCCGAGGGACCCGCGATGCAGACCCACGCTCGACGTGCCGAGAGTCGCGCAACTGCGCGCACTGAGCCTCCAACGCCGCAATTCTTTCGCCCTGATCCTTTATAATTTTTAAGAGCTCAGGTATCTGATTCAACTTATGCGCGAAGTCTACATTTACTAACTCTTGTTGGTCGATAAAGGCGACAATCCTCTTGTCTGACTGATCAAACCTGGCGGTGAATTTTCTGTCCGATTCATCGAGCCTAGTGGCAACTCTCTTATCCGATTCCTCGAGCCTAGCAGCAATTTTCTTGTCTGATTCTTCGAGTTTAGAAAGAATCGACTGGAGGAGTGAGTCAGAGGGCCGCGGCTGCGCGCCAGAATCTTTAGGTAAAAGCGGCATGGCTGACAGTCGCGCTGTGCAGCACTCACTGGCAGATCTAGTACTAAGATAGGCCTTGACGCACCCCGGATGAAACTCTCTAGCGCATACACTACACGAGACAGACTGACCGGCTATTAATTTGGTACACCTGGTGCACATACGCTCGCGCTGCATGAGTATCGCAGAATAAACACTATCACCACTAAAACGGTCGCCAGGAGCGTGAGGATCGCGACAGTGTCACCCGACGCAATATCTCCGGAAAATAACCACTGATGTCGTACAACGACCAATCAGACGAGTCCAGGCAGTTCATGCAGATCACAGCAGGCGCCACCCAGATAGCCTCACGCACACGTCAGACCCAAGAACAGGTGTAGAAAGAGGAGATCAACAGGCAGGCGCATGCGCAGCAAGACACTTGATACGGGCAACTCAGAGAAATCCACAATGATTCCAAGAATGAGGTTAACATGAGAAATGATGCTTGTCACGAAAATACTCGGAATTAACTGGCAATCTCCAAGAAAAAGAATGAGGCGCGTGACAAGCAACAAAGAACCTGCTTAGATCTGCAACAAAAAGGCCCGAAGGCAGCCGCGGCAGAAAATAGATCAACTCGAAGCAGGAGAAGAACACAGCGTGACCCAATTGATACTTACGCGAGAGAGAGAGAGAGAGAGAGAGAGAGAGAGAGAGAGAGAGAGAGAGAGAGGAGAGAGAGAGAGAGAGAGGAGAGAGAGAGATAGAGAGAGAGAGAGCGAGAGAGAGAAGAGACAGAGGAAGGTGGGGGATGCGTCTCGAAGGAGGGGGAGGGAGGGAGGGAGGGATGTCTGGCTGATGTAGCATAGGAGGGAGTAATTAAGAAGGAGATCTTACTGAGACCTGAAGAGAGAAGAGAGAGAGAGATTGATTGATTGATTGATGGTTTATTTATGCCATGGTGGGCAGAGGCAGATGAGACACTAGATCGAATTTCGCTCAAGCGAGAGAAGATGGTCGTAAAGTTTATTCTTAAAAACGGCGACAGACGTTGCTGATACTATGTCGGTAGGAAGCGAGTTCCACAAGTAGACGCCTGCAAGATGGAAGGACTTATGATATGCTTCGGTTCTATGGGTAGGAACATGGAAAGAATGAGGTATAGCCAGACGTGATGATCGCCTGACTAAGGGATCAGGACTAGTGAAGATTTCTGAGATGTAGGTAGGAGACATATTATGAGACACCTTGTACATTTCGATGCCTAGAAAGTAGAGGCGTCGACACTTGACTGTCAACCACCCCAGCTGATGTCGGTAGGGCGTGATGTGTTCGTCACGCCTTAAATTAAAAACAAAGCGAACCGCACAATTTGAAAGTCTCTGAAGCTTGATGTTGAGCTCGTCAGACACATCGTTGTACACAAGGGAACAGTAGTCTAGCAAAGGCCAGATCAAAGTGGTCACAAGGTTTACACGCAGATTAAATGATAGGGAATTTTTGTGAAATTTAAGTTTATGCAATGTAAAATGTACCCTTTTGGAAATGTGCGAGACATGGCTTGCCCAAGATAAATCAGAGCGCATGACGACCCCGAGGTTACGTGTCTCAGTAACAAATGGGATGGAAGTACCATTAACCGATATGAGAGGTAAGTCACTGAGATTTAAGTGCCTAACATGACTCTTACTTCCAAGAATCAGGACTTTGGATTTCTTGAGATTGAGAGTCAATCCATTGCGCACAGCGAACTCTGAAATGACACCTACGTCATGAGCAACGAGCTGTAAAGCGACATTCAGTTGGCTAAGAGGAGTCTTGCGGTAAATCTGTGTGTCATCCGCAAATACAATACGCTCAGTAATCCTGAGGAAGGCGCCAATATCATTTATGAAAAGAGAGAAAAGGAGAGGACCCAAGACGGATCCCTGCGGAACACCGGATGTGACGGACAGCCAGTCAGAGAGCACTCCCTCAAGGTCAACAACAGCCTGGGATCGACCCGTGAGATAGGAAAAGATTAACTTGAGGGCAGAATCAGAGAACCCCAATCGCCTGAGTTTGGTCAGCAGTAAAAAATGGCAGACTGTGTCGAAGGCCTTACTAAAATCGAAAAGGACAATGATAAGCACCTCACCTACGTCAACGGCGTACACTATATCGTGGAATAATCGCAGTAAGGCTGATTGAGTGGAATAACGCTTGCGGTATCCAGACTGCCGATCGTCAAGAATATGGTGAGCTTCAATAAAGTCGGTAATCTGGCGATGTAGAATCTTTTCAAACAGTTTGGAGAGCTCGCACAAGTTGGCAATGGGCCTCGTGTCTGAGGGAGAGGCTGGAGATTTGACCTTAGACAGTGGGCGAAGTATAGCTCGCTTCCACAGGGGCGGAAAGTGACTAAGTTTAAGACAACTATTGAATAGTGAGGTTAGGAGATTGCCAATACAAGGTTGGGCTAAGGCTATGGCGTAAAGTGGTAATTGAACGCAACCTGTAGCAAGAGAAACGGAAGATGAGGAGACGAGAGTACGTAGATCATCACTGGTTATCTGGGAAAAACTAAAAAGTGGTACATCCGGCACTATGGATGAGATAATATCAGAAAATTGAGACTGAGAACATGAAGGAAAACAGTTGGAGATAGAGGCATAATGAGCATTGAGAGTGTCACGTGAAAAGAAGTTAAGCGGAGAGGATAGGGGCGACTCGACCAGGCCGAGATTAGCAAGCTCACGCCATAACTTAGATGGATCAGAAATTGCGCTTAATCTCGCCATGTTAAAGTGTTCTCTGGCTCTTCTCAAATCATCAACGAGACCGTTCCTGTACTGCCTGTAAATATGAAAATCAAGCACGCTACCAGATCTTCGAGCAATATTGTATAGACGATTGCGATGCCGAATTCCGCAAGCGAGGACATCAGTGAGCCAAGGCGCAGATGGACGAGTCACACAAAAGGTGCGAATAGGTGCATGCCTGTCCAAACTGGAAATAAAGTCTTTGACTATGGTGTCCAGGATGCCGTCCAGGTCAGACTCGCCGAGATCAACACCGCCGAAATCCTCAGTAAAGGAAGAAGACAACGCTGAGGTGAGAGTTTCAACGAATCTCTGCTCATCAAACTCTTTATAGTTCCGGCGAATTAGAGTACGCCTCGCGATGGACGGAACCACAAACGAATACGTCAACTCAATAAGGTCATGACCGTTGATGAAGGGTGCGTCCGACTTACGAAACGATAAAACCTTGTTCAGACTGTCGACGATAAAAACGTCGAGCAATGTGTCGGAAGAAGGAGTATGATAGGTTGATTGCGACTCCACTATGTGGAGCGACAATTGCGTGACCATGTCTCTAAAGTGATTGGGTTCGTATGTTGAGGCAAGGAGATTACAGTTTAGGTCGCCCGAAATAATAATGTTCCTGTAGTTGTGCACAACCGAAGATAGAGTGTCAACATATTTACTAAAGTTTTTTCCTTTCGGTCTGCGATACATCGAAGTAAAAAGGAGAGGCTCGCATGCGTCACCCCGAACGTCAAGAACAAGATATTCGGGTTCATTAGAGAAGGACGAAGGCGACGCCGCCAAAACACGAGCGCGCAGCGAGTCGTGGATATAGCAAGCAACACCTCCCCCCTCCCTGCCCTCTCTATCAGCACGAAGCAAATAATATCCTGGGATGCGAACTAGGTCGTCAGAAATATGCGAGTGCAGCCAGGTCTCTGAAATCGAGATGATGTGAAAAAAGTTTGACGCTATGAAAGCCTGGACTGACTCAAGATGGGCAGGAAGGGAACAGGCATTGAAGCATGCGATCCTAAGACGACGCGAAGCTGAAGGAACCACATCCGCCGCCACAGGTCAGTGAAGCTGCTCAAAATCAGCCTCCGAGGCTATTAAGATTGGAGGCAGACCATTGTCCTTACGGACAAGAATCTGACCATCCCTACTCCATACATATTTGTAGGCCATTTGCCTAGCCCTTACTCTCGTCTGACGCAACAAATTATAAGTGTCAGTAGGAAGGAGTTCGTTTACATAGATATGCCCGGAAATACTTTTAGAGAAAACATCACTGATGGTAAGTCGGCGCTTGCGGCGCATAACCCGCAGAATGTAATCTGAAATCTCTCGCGACTTGAGCGCGACTATGATAGATCTCGTGCGTCCAGCGGAGTCAGCACGAAGATCAGAGGCAGAAACGGAGGCCGGGGCCCCGTCGCGCGCCACGGACGCATTCCTCCGCCCCACATCGCGAGTCTGCAAGAACGTCGGAAGCCAGCTGAGAAACGTCAAGCGCACGAAAAACCCCAGCGACGAGCACGTCAGGCGCATCGGTAAAAATGCTTGGAATGCCAGAAATAATAATATCCGACGTACGAGAGACCCGCGATGCAGCAGACGACAGACGATCGGTAAGCTGAGTACCGACCAATTGTCCACCACGAGCCTCCAACTCCGCAATACGATCACCGTAATCCGACATGACTCTCAGAACCTCGGGTATTGGTTCAACTTTCGCTCGACATCAGCATTCACGGATTCCTGGTGGCTGATGAAGGCAGTGATCTTCCTGTCAGACTCGTCGAACCTGGCGGTGATCCTCCTGTCCGATTCGTCGAGCCTAGCAGCAAGTCTCTTCTCCGATTCGTCGAGCTTGGACAAGATCGACTGAAGCAGCGTATCAGTCTGTGGTTGTGTGCCCGAAGGAGAGGCCATGTCCATCAGATCAAAGAATACTGCACACTTGTCGAGCTGCGGTGTAAGCGGCAATTCCGGCGACGCTGCTAAGGCCTTGCAACAATGATCGGCGTATTAGACGAGGAATACAACCTGATACAGCCGGGGTGGAACACTTTGTTGCACTCGCATGCAAC
>JASTWL010000995.1:0-15000 GCA_035220575.1 Temnothorax rugatulus
GTTCATAATTACAAAAATATAAACAATGTTTTGTTATACAGATAGTATTAACATTTTAAACTAAAATATTACATTTGCCTGCGTGAAAAAAAACTTGTACAGATTATAGTACACACACTTACATATATAAGCAACAGGTGTTGTACAAGTTAAGCTTACCAGAAAAATTAAATACAAAGCAATAATACTGAGAACGACAGAAGCAAAGACGACAAAAGCAAATTAAACGACATAAGCAAAATATTATATTAATTTTTTATATCCCCCTTTACATCTACATATCGGACAATCTATTTTTATTGATTGTTCTGTGTTATTGTTCAAAAATTTAAGTAAACAGTTACAAAATAATATATGTCCGCAAGTTACAGCACCAAAAGACTCCATAACGATCTCATCCCAACATATCGGACACTCTAAAGGCTTATCTAATTTAATGTGCCGACGCTTACACTTTGCTCGCGTACAAATGTTTTTTTTTAAGTCACCACATATATCGGTGTTCTGTAAGGTTCGGCCGACTTCTCTTTTTAGATTTTTGGTTGCTTTGCCGGTCATCATGTAACGATACTGTTCCGCACTAGAACAGTGTAAAAATGGGCAATCCTTGGCGCTACACGAATTATTTTGATATTTGTAGCAATATCTGTATGTATGTACTTTCGCAATACAAATTGCTGCAGCAACCTCTTTCAAAATTTATGCATTTTTCAGCAAATTGTTCCCTGAAACATTTTTGGTATACGAGTTTAATACGAGATTATGAAACCGAATAGAATCGTATAATCACAAAAAGTATTTTGAAAAATTTTACCGTGAGCCGTAAAAAGACATTTTCACGATAATAGCCACTTAAACGGGGAATATTTCAGCGGAGACTGCGTGAAAAAAAAATTGTACAGATTATAGTACACACATCCTTACATATATAAGCAACAGGTGTTGTTTGTTAAGCTTACCAGAAAAATTAAATACAAGCAATATTAATTAAATACAAGGCAATAATACTGAGAACGACAGAAGCAAAGACGACAAAAGCAAATTAAACGAAATAAGCAAAATACACCATAAGCGAGGTTAAGGGTCGACGGTCGACAGTGGTCGACAGGAGACACGGTGGAGACCCCACGCGGCAAGCCATAAACTACAAATCATAAAATCCATATGGCTGAGTTTCCACTGAGCGCGTCACGCGTCGCGTCATTACGAGTTAACCAATCAAAGCATCCCATTTTATTACATTATTTGTAACGAGATCAAAATGGGATGCGACGCGTGACGCGTTTAGTGGAAACTCAGCCTATTGCGGCCAAAATAATGAGAAAATCGCACTTTAACTGCGATATTCATAATCAGCAGCATCGCCTTCAAACTGCTTCAAACAGAGCGATTTTTTGAAAAAATGGTCAAAATAAATTTTCGAGTTTTTATTTTGACTGTTTTTCTCTGCCTTTCATTAGTGCTGGTCTACAACGTTGTGTTAAGGGCCTTGGCACATAGAAAAACTTGTGACGTGACAAAGTCACATCCCTGGCCCGGATGGTAGGCCGAGGGAGACGTCAAGGCGGGCGGAGCATTAGCGTAGGGTTAGGTTAAGAATTTGCGAGACTTACAGGTTACGAGGCGGTGCGGAGCAGATGGCCCCGAATTTATGTACCGACGTAGGTCGCACCGAGGGATCAGCAGGCGAACAGCTGGAGGTGCCGGGGACGGACGGCCGGCGGGCGGGGCACGCAGGGGCCCATAGCCGGTATAACGCCTGTCGTGGAGGACGCTGGCCCACTACACCGAATGACCCGCGCACGGAGGAACCGGAAAGGGGGACGCCCCGACGAAGGTCCCCGTCAAAGGGAAGAACACCACCGGAATTGCGCCACCGGTCGACGAGCTATGGCCTGGCCAGCCTGGCCGTCGAGCCACCGGTCCCGGAGTCGCGGCCTGGACCCGCCGCCATATTGGTACCACCGCCGGTGGGCGGAAGCGGACGCGCCCTGGTCGGGCGCGGCGCTCGCGTAAAGGCAGCAGCGACAAGGCGACAGGGTGTGCAACCCCGGCGCGCAGGCGCGCGGGCCCTGCGTGGTCCCGCCGGGCCAGAGGACCGACACTGTCGTGCGAGCCGTCGTTTTGGAAGGTGCCACCCCCAACCCCTTGAGACGACCTGTTGCCGGCGAGCGGAACGAGCGAGAAATTGTAAGGCCACTGCACAAGCACCGCAAGTAAGATCGTAGCAATACCGAGGTCCTCCCGGGAGTCGCGTTGTGCCGCGAAAGTATGTGACTCGTTTAATTATTTCGAAAGGAATACCGCGGGAGGGCTCGGCCGGAAAAATGCGTAATCGCCCGTTTCGGAAATTCGGGTGCGCGGCCGCCGGCAGTCAACGCATTTAATGGTCGTGTCGTCGAGCTCCTTATCGTTTCGTCCAGTGAATTGTCGTGTTGTCGAGATGCGTTAAGTGCCGTATTGTATCACTTCGGATTATGGGAAGCGGTGAGATACATTTCGCGTGATCGAGCGGTCTTGTACGAGGTGTCCTTTGTACGGGCCGGATACCGTATCAACGCGGGGCCGCATGGAATCCGCGTGATCGCGTCGTGGCGTGCAGGACACCTTCGCATTTTGTGTTGCGGACCTCGCGAGGCGTCGCACGCGAGTGCGAAATCGCGGGGCTCGCGCAATCAAAGATTCGCGGCCATTTCGGGGCTCGCGGAATCATAAAGATTCGCGGCCGTTTCGGAACTGCGAGATCGCGTAAGGTGTCGAGAGATCATTGTATCGCAAATTGTAGCCGTATTGTTCCTGTTCGAGGTCGTTATCGTTTCGTGAGTTGTTCGCGGTTATTTGCGTCGAGTTGTGAAACTGCTGCGTCGGGATATGTGCGTTAAGTTGTAAAAAGGCGTCGAATTGTGATTAATCGTTGTCGGTACCGCGCGATTCAGGGTGGGATTTTGTCGTAATCTAGATGTGTGTCAGTACCGAGACACACGGGGTGGGATTTGTTGTAAATTACTATTGAGAAACAGGTCGCTCTTAGCGTACTTCGGTCCGAAAAGTATCGCGTTCGCGGCGTGAACTGTTGCGCCACCATTATGGCCGAAATGTTCTATCCTATATGCTTTCTCATTAAATCTATTATTTTGTTATAATTGTGGTGTGTTAATTGCGCTGCGCCCCCTCTCCTCCTATATCGGACTCAAGCCTGAGATAATTGAGATTTCGTGTATCGTGGTGCGAGGAATCGCACCTAGCGCCCATACCAGGTTTTGCGAAGTATTCGGTCGAGCTACCATCGGTTGTGAATTAACGTAGAGTCCTCTAAAGACGTTGGCCATTCAGTAAAAGTGACGGCGCGCTCCTTCTCGGCCGGCGGACATCGTCATCGTCATCACAAACTTAAGCAGTAAAACTTAAGCAGTAAGAAATCAACAGTATGGATTCGCTACCGCTTAGGGCCGTGCCTTAAGTTCTTCACTGTGATTGGCTGATTTGCTTACTGCTTGAGTTTTACTGCTTAAGTTTTTCTATGTGCCAAGGCCTTAAAGAGATTTAAGCTCTAAGCCGTAAGAAATTGGCCAATCACGGTCGAGTATTCTCCTCACATTCCACTGTGATTAGTCAACTTCTTACGGTTTAGAGCTTAAATGTCCTTTAGTTCCGGTCTACAATAGGTGTTTTAAGCCCTAAGCCTTAGGAAATTGTTCAATCATAGTTGAATTTGAGAAGAATAATTGACTGTGATTGGTCAATTTCTTAGGGCTTAGGGCTTAAAACACCTATTGTAGATGGGCACTTAAAGCAAGGTTGTAGACCAGCGCTTACGTCTACACCTACGATAGACGTAAGCGCCTACGTTTTGTTCTCTGCCATCACCTTAATAGCGTTTTTTATTGGCAGAACTGGTGCGCACTCAGTGCACACTAAAACCGTCGTATACAAATCAACATACAACGTAAAATGTAAATATATATATATATATATATATATATATATATATATATATATATATATATATATATATATACATATATATATTAGGGTGATTCAAAAAACACTTTTTTTTTTATTTTTCGCGAGTCACCCCAAAATATCAAAGCTTACCTAAAAAAAGAATTTTCCTCAAAAATTGAGCAAAATCGAACAAGTTTTAGAGGTCGCTACCAGCGATTTTTAATATTTTCGATTAAAAAATCGGTTCTTTTTTCAAATGTTCAAAATTGCATAACTTTTCGAGTTTTAATGATAGAGGCATGAAATTTTCAGGGAATCTTCGTCAATTCATGTAGTTTATGAATATCGATTTAGAAAATTTATTTTCGGAAACAATTTTTTTGCAACATTTCTTTTCTTATAATAAAAAAATATCGTCTATAACAAATAGGCGCCAGCAATCTGGGACATGGTTTGACTTTAAATTACATCTAAGTAATCCAAAAATACATTTCAATAATCAATGCTTGAACATCGGTGAATTTGTTGCTGAAAATTTGTTTAAACAACAAATTCAAAAAATCACGTTACCCGTTATATAGAAATAAACGTATGTAAATAACCATGTCCCAGATCGCTGGCGCCTATTTGTTATAGACGATTACTTTTTTATTATAAACAAAAGAAATGTAAAAAAATTGTTTCCGAAAATAAATTTTCTAAATCGATATTCATAAACTACATAAATTGACGAAGATTCCCTGAAAATTTCATGCCTCTATCATTAAAACTCGAAAAGTTATGCAATTTTGAACATTTGAAATAAGAACCGATTTTTTAAATCGAAAATATTGAAAATCGCTGGTAGCGACCTCTAAAACTTGTTCGATTTTGCTCAATTTTTGAGGAAAATTCTTTTTTTAGGTAAGCTTTGATATTTTGGAGTGACTCGCGAAAAATAAAAAAAAAGGGTTTTTTTGAATCACCCTAATATATATATATATATATATATATATATATATATATATATATATATATATATAGACGTACGAGACCTGACTCGCGTAGTAAAAGGCAAATATACAAACCTGTACGAAAACTATAGCTCTTGTGTTTGTTCGATTAACAACTTTAATGTTACTGTTGATGAAATGATGTTGCAGCAACTCTATCAATTTGTCAAATTTGTCATGTCCAAATACGAGATTTTTCGGCATCTGAAATAAAAATTTCCATATATATAATACTAGCTGACCCGGCGAACTTCGTACCGCCTAACAGTCAATGAATGTAGTGATACCTTTTAGCTAAACAATTTATGATTTTAATTAACGTAATAAAATGAATACAAAAAATTTATTAAGTTCAATAGTTCATTAGGATAATAATATATATAAAGAAAATAAAAATTCAATAAAAGTACAAAAATCAAGTATTTCAATGGCGTGTCGGCAATACATTTGCTTTGATGAAGCTATGTATTTTGCTGCATGGGTTACACTTGGGTTGATTCTCTTCAGTGAAGCACCTTGTGATATA
This sequence comes from Temnothorax rugatulus, assembly GCA_035220575.1. Taxonomy (NCBI): domain Eukaryota; kingdom Metazoa; phylum Arthropoda; class Insecta; order Hymenoptera; family Formicidae; genus Temnothorax; species Temnothorax rugatulus. Next base: position 5,464 of record JASTWL010000995.1, read on the forward strand.
CGACATTTTTCGTTTTGTTATCAGGCGCAAGAACAAATAAAGCGGATGGTTTGCCGACACGTGAACATGCCACGTACAATTAACCATGAGAAAAACATGCATTTTCTAAATTCAGACCACAAACACTCAAGGATTGGCCTTGTGATTTGTTAATCGTCATGGTGAATGCAAGACGAATCGGAAATTGAATTCGTTTAAACTCAAAGGGCATATCGGTTGGGATCATCGGAATCCTCGGAATGAGAACTTCCTCACCTTTGAATTTTCCTTTGAGTATCGTCGCGTGAATCACATTGATCATCAGTTTTCTTATCACCAAACGCGTTCCATTGTATAGTTTTGGTTGGTTTAGATTTCGAAGCATGATGACTACCGAGTCAACCTTTAGTTGTAAATTGTGCGGTGGTAAGCCAGGCACATCCAAGGAGTTTAAAAATTCAGTTGGATAGTTGGTGGCTTCGTCTTCGTTTGTTACACAGTCAATAGATTTGAATGAATGCAGAGTACCAACGATTTGATTCTGAATTACAAAGTTTAAGTCATCCACATCTTTATTCTTAGCCGCTAAAATTGCTCGCTCACTCAACCATTCGTTATTTTTGTGGTTAGCAATGATGTTCGGGAATACTTTGTTGATGAGCTCGTCTTTCGATGAGACAAAATTGCAAAAATTCGGAGGAAATGAAATCAATCCGCTCGATTCGTCGACAGGAACACGGCCATTACCCGATAGTCAGCAATTGTTTGGAGAAATCTTGAGCAGATGGATCGTTCAGCAATGCAACTCTCATGTTTGCTGCCAGCTGAAGTTTCTTCACATAGTACCACAGATTTGATGATTTGAGGCAAGCGTTTATTTCATCGGCAGCAGTCGATTTTGGAATGACTGGCAGTGTTTGGCGGAAATCGCCAGACAGTAAAATCATTGCGCCTCCAAAACATCTCGAGTCATTGCGCAGATCTTTCAATGTTCGGTCAAGTGCTTCCAATGCGCGTTTGTGCGCCATTGTGCATTCGTCCCAGATGATGATTTTAGACGCTACTAAAACTTTGGCCATTGCGGAGTGTTTCGCAATGTTACATGTCGGTTGTTCAATAGTTTGAAGGTTTAACGGCAATTTTAACGCTGAATGAGCCGTACGGCATCCTTCTAACAATGTGGCCGTTATTCCAGAAGAAGCAACTGCTACCGCAATGTCGGATCTCGCACGAACAGTGGCCAAAATCAATGACATGAGGAATGTCTTCCCAGTTCCACCGGGGGCATCCAGGAAAAATAAGCCACCATTTCCATCATCAATTGCCTTCATTAATGTATCATAGACTTCCTTCTGTTGGGGGTTCAACAGGGGTACATTCGTTTGAACTGATTGGTCTAGTTCATGTCGATCATATTTACGTTCACGCTCCAATTCTCGATTAAATGCGTCATTCATTCCACGATCTGGCGCTGGCATTCCTAACCTGACTAACAAACTGCCGCACATGAGGTAACACATGTCTTCGATCAAGAGCAAAGCCTGGTTATGCATCTCCTCATTCGCCTCAAGATCTGAATTTCTTGAACTGACACGAATTCGATGTAAAATGTCTTCTGACATGTTATCCTTGTATTTGTTCCACAGGTCATGTGGATTCGATGGGAAGCATGTCGAAATGATGATAGCAAATAATGTGCGTATCTGACTTGGAGATGCAGAAATAATTGCTTCAGCGATTGTCGTGTCCCAATGAGTATCGTTTTCAAGCAAATTGAGTTCTTGACATGCAGCACGAAATGTTGGGCACACTATACCATTAACAGTTCGTAGTGATTCAAATGATGTTGACCCACGAACATTCACCAGCAACAACCGCAAATAGAAGCATTCATCATTCTTCGGATGAACTGTGTAAATACGACCAAGAGCATCAGTAGAACGCACATCCGGATGACCAGGAACCGCATCGCCTTGCTTCCGACGTTGAAATTTTTTCGATGAAGCGTTCCAAGTGTAATAACGTGGCATCTCCGAGTAAAGCAACGTTCGTGCAAACGGATCGCTTTGACAAATCGCAAAGAAACTGGTCAATGTTGTCGCTGGAGGTGTTTCAGCACGTTGAGCAACATTCGACGCGGTGAAATATACTCGTTGACCATTCTCCAGATGCACCGCCAAATGTACAACAGTGGGATGACGTTCGTGAATAGGGAATGAGAATATACGCCAAATCGCCTCATTGCAGTTCACATATCGACCAACTTGATAACTGCGTAATTTCATCGTTGGTATTGGAGGTTTGGATGCCAAAAACCGCCATATCGCTGCCTTTCGTGACATATTTGCAGATGTATTTGATCGACTTCACCGAATTGCAATACTCAACGTTGCAATGTGTCTTGAATGTTTTGGAAAGAAGTGGCGAATATGGAACAATCTAACTGTTGTCGACCACGAAATCGTTTCCTTTCACTTTCGTTGTGATAGTTCGACCGTTATCATCGGGTGATCGACGCCGATACAGTGGATAACCATCGTTGCCAGTGATGGTCTCCACCGTCAATTTTCGTGGATAACGTTTGGAACACTTGCCGTCGACCATGCACGGTGATTGGGGGTTGATGGCGCCACACGGTCCATGAATCATATTCGTAATTACAACATCATGTAGGTCTGGATCGGTTTCGGGATCAGGAATCTCGGCACATATGATATCATCTACTTGGTCTGGTCGAATTCTTTCGACTAACCAAATAAGAATGCGGCAAGCCTCGTTTTTGCCATTCGATTGAATACATCCAGCATCGAGTATCCCCAAAGACGCGTTGCTTAACAATGTAGTTCATCAGCGACCTGATTTTTTGCTTGAAGACACGTGCGGTGATGTCGTGCCGATCACTTGATGTTTGTCCGGGAAACAGCATTTGAACAATTTCTATCCATTTCGGATTACACGTAAAGGTAATGAACAGATCTGGCCTACCGTAATGACGAACATATGTCATTGCATCTTGCGCATATTCATGCATATAACGCGGGCTACGTGTGTACGTCACCGGTAGAATAGTCAATCGACCAACATTAGCTGCATCTCCTTCGGTGCTAATTGCATCGCGTAAATGGATATACTCCTCCGAACGCAGTTTGGCTTGATTCAACCGAATGAAAGTTAGGCGCTCCGTTTCGATTTTGACGTACATGTCGACGCAATATTGCTGAAGCAATCGACGAAATCGCAGCAAATAGTTGTCAGCATTTTGACGAATCATCAAACGATATGCGTAATAATTCATCGAGCTAACCTTCTTGGTAGTTTCCTCACCTGAAATAAAAACAGTAAAATTAGTATCTTAGAAGTAAAACTTACGTCCGTATTCCATGAAGGGGTGAACAGAACCGTGTGATCACTAAATCCCCGAAGGTCACTTTTAGCGTATTTAAAAAGGGTTAAGATAAATGATTTAAGATTGGTTGCCAGCCCTTTGCCCAATATTCTCCAAACAAACAGCCCCTAATCCCTTAGTCGACTCTTCCGACTTCCTGGGAAATTAGTAGTGGTTCTATTTTTCTTTTGAGAACCAAAACTAAACCGAGCAAAATTTATGTCATGTTGAAATGAAAACTATGATATTAATACTCACCATTCAATGGATTTATCATCTTGATATTGAAGTGATATCCATCGTCTCCTTGCCAAAACATCAGCGGGTATTGCAACGTGTCATATGAACGGTGTGTTTCATATATTTGTTGCAGTTGCCCAGTATCGCGACGTGTAAGCACAATATCGCGTGTTTCCAAGTTTTCACCAACAATCAGGATTGCAACTTCATCTATTGTTGGAGCGTTAAATCTGCGTTCGTGTGTTCCAGCTGGTCGTTTATCCGCTCTGATCACGACTTTGTAGTCATCATTTGGCATGCGCTCCAACGCAGTCTTGAACAGTCTGACCAATGCATGATGTTCATGAAGTTGCTGCAGATCATGAAGAATTATATTTACTGTTTTCATTTCTGTGTTGATCTCTTGACGCCGATCAAGTTGTTCCTCCATATTGCCCATGAAGTATATCTGTAAGAATTTATGCTGTGCATCTTCAACAGGTTGCAATGATCCAATTCGATTGTGAATCTGGCCTTGAATCTGTAAAGTCGAAAGCGAAGTTAGTATTACTGATTTATAATCACAAATTTTTTTAAATGTTAGCATGCCTTATTTATTTTAGAGACAAATACAGAGACCTAACAAACAACATTTGAGCAAATTTTTTTGTCTTAAATCTTATCTTTTAAAGAAAATGAACATTTACTCTCTTCAACATAAATTATATACCTTGAATGTCGGATTAAATGCATGTTCTACGATAATGTCTGCCCCAAATGAAGTCATTTGAAAACAGCCATTGTATTTTTGAGTGTTCGCTAAAAAATGTCGTGATTTTGGTGTTTCGCCACGAAGCAATGAATGCAATGGCTCAGGTAGCGAAGTCAATAATGGCAATTTCACTTTGCCATTAAGGCAACACAATCCAGGCGTTTCTCCAGCAAACTTCAATGCGCCACAATGCCCACAAACAACACCATATAAATGGTGTAACTAACCCGACTTTGTTTTATTTATATAGATTAAGACGTTATGTTTTACACTCGTTACACTTAAGAATTGATAAAATGATAACTTTTTACAGCAGAGGAGACAAGAGGGTGCGAAACAATTCATACAGAAGATTACGATACCAGTGTTAACAAAACAGTTCTAGAGACACGTTTACAGCAACAAAGACATAAAATATCTGATCCTGCAAACTTTATGGGACATGCTGAAAAAATCCATCGAGAAGTATAAAGACAACCCATTATTAGTCGTGATATTTTGAATATAACACAGCATTTAGAAGCAGCTCATGGATGTGATTCTCAAGATACAGAGGAAAGTTCTATTGAAGAATGCAATAGCGATGATGAAGAAGATAGGAAAGGAAATGAAGAAACAACTATAAATGAAATAAAGGTACCAACTTACCAATTCATTAACTGTAATGTTAATTTTGTGTGAGTCATGCACATTGAATGATTGTAATATAATGGTGAATTGACTGTCGATATTTTCCATACATTATAACTTTTTCATATAATGTCACGGTTCACACAAATTATTCTGACAGCTGTGAAGGCGTCAAATTTACTAATGTATGCATGCTACATTATATCGCAATCATAGGCTGCGTTCAGCAGAGAAAGCTGCTCTGTAACTTTCTCTGTTGTAATGTAAAATTTGTGAATCTGATTGGTGTATACTTTTAATTTTGGCCAAAGCTAAGAGTATACACCAATTAAATTTACAAATTTTACAACAGTTGCAAAGCAGCTTTCTCTGCAGAACGCAGCCAATGTAATACATACTTTAATTATAGAAAAAAATGATAGTAACTCATCTGTGGAAAAATCAAGAAGCAAAAGACGTTCTATTAAGTATTATCATATATTTTAATTGGTATTTGTTTCAACGAGTAAAGTTGCACACTATCTTGTGATACATTCTACTAAAATAACAATTATTTTAATAATTATTACAGTATAGTTATTAAATTTTGACATCTGTACTATACTATTGTGATATAATTGTCAAAAGTGAAAGGTAAAAATTAAAATTTAACAAGTCAGTGATCATTAAGATTATCTACATTTACATGTTTACATCACCGTATTAAATCTTTGATAACTATTTCCGTTTGTTAAAATTCGAATACAAAAGTATTTAATAACTTTGTCATCAATGAAATAAGATTCAGTCGAATAGATTTAATGCAGCGTAATGTAAGTTACAATCTATGAATTAGTTCTATAAATATTTACCTCAAATTATGTAAGAAGTTGAAACGGTAAGAAAATTTTATTTTAACGGTAAGAAAATCCTATAAATGTCTAACATTTTTTTTTTTTAGGTTCTCCATATGGTCGCACAAAGCGAACACGCTGGAATAAAAATGAGAAAACGGTGGTGTTAACATCATCTGATGGATTTATGAGAGGTGGCAAACTGCCTTCTTTAAAGGCAATTGACGATCTTATAAAAGAAAATCCCTGTTAAAAAAATAGAAAATCTCCGCAAATGAAAACGTGGCTGTACAATCAACGTAAAAAAAAGGAACAGACAACACAATTGTCTTAATTTCTCAGTTGTGCTCCTACATTTTTTCTATTTATTTTTCTTAAATGTATACTTTTTATTTTCAAGTGCAATAACATTTTGTAAAGCACAAAGCATCAAATTTTTAACACACACACACACACACAAGTTATGTTTATTAAAGTCATTTCGTAGTTCTTTTCTTAATGAAATGGGTACAATATTGATATGTTTGTCAAATAATATAAGCATATGTTATTTAATAATATAGTTTTATATATATCTTTGCAACAGCAAATGCATACTTTTTATTTTCAAGTGTAATAAAATTTTGCAAAGCTCAAAGCATCAGATTTATAATAAGTTATGTGTATTAAAGTCATTTTACAGTTCGTTTCCTAATGAAATAAATATATATATTTGTATGTTCGTCAAGTAACTATAAGCATACGTTATTTAATAATAGTTTTATTACATATCCTCGCAACAGTGTGTGTTGATCTTCGAGTAATTATATGTATCTCTACAAAAAATTTTTCTGTTAATAAACAAATGATATCGCAATGCGCTTTTTTGGAAATATATAAAACTGCGCGTGTCTTTTCTGCATACAGTAGCGAGTTAAAATGCAAGTAAATAAAGATTGAGTGGTGTGGAATATAACACACAAATAGAACGCACTTTACATCGAACAAACTTTTATTTCAACGACATATTATGTAAAATGCAAATAATTCATATCATGTACAATAAATAATACACAATGTCTGACACACAAATGTCCATTAGATAAACGTAAAAGATTACTACTTATCATAGGTATTTCATTTCATTGTTAAAGGTAACGTCCCATGGCATGTATTTTCGCGAAACGCGTAACGCGTAACCACGTAACCAATCAGAAGCGTGAATATGCGTAACAGAAAGTGCTAAACGCTTCCGATTGGTTACGCAGTTACGCGTTGCCCTAAGGGTAAAGCGGGAAACACAGACTTTTGCAAAACGCATAATGCATAAGCATAAGAAAATTGATTGGTCTATTTCCTTATGCACATGTACATGGACCAATCAATGTTCTTATGCTTACGCATTATGCGTTGTGCAGAAGTGTGTGCTCCAGGCTTAAAGGTCCTTGCACAATGCCCGGAAACAGGCAACAGGAACAGGGAATAGGAACAGAATTTCCGACGCGTTGGATTTCTATTCTCTATTTGCCTGCACCTGACCAATCCCTAAAATCAAATCACTGTGATTGATTGATTGATTGAAAAGAACTACGAAATGACTTTAATAAACATAACTTATTATAAATCTGATGCTTTGAGCTTTGCAAAATTTTATTACACTTGAAAATAAAAAGTATGCATTTGCTGTTGCAAAGATATATATAAAACTATATCATTAAATAACATATGCTTATATTATTTGACAAGCATATCAATATTGTACCCATTTCATTAAGAAAAGAACTACGAAATGACTTTAATAAACATAACTTGTGTGTGTGTGTGTGTGTTAAAAATTTGATGCTTTGTGCTTTACAAAATGTTATTGCACTTGAAAATAAAAAGTATACATTTAAGAAAAATAAATAGAAAAAATGTAGGAGCACAACTGAGAAATTAAGACAATTGTGTTGTCTGTTCCTTTTTTTTACGTTGATTGTACAGCCACGTTTTTATTTGCGGAGATTTTCTATTTTTTAAACAGGGATTTTCTTTTATAAGATCGTCAATTGCCTTTAAAGAAGGCAGTTTGCCACCTCTCATAAATCCATCAGATGATGTTAACACCACCGTTTTCTCATTTTTATTCCAGCGTGTTCGCTTTGTGCGACCATATGGAAAACCTAAAAAAAAAAAAAAATGTTAGACATTTATAGGATTTTCTAACCGTTAAAATAAAATTTTCTTACCGTTTCAACTTCTTACATAATTTGAGGTAAATATTTATAGAACTAATTCATAGATTGTAACTTACATTACGCTGCATTAAATCTATTCGACTGAATCTTATTTCATTGATGACAAAGTTATTAAATACTTTTGTATTCGAATTTTAACAAACGGAAATAGTTATCAAAGATTTAATACGGTGATGTAAACATGTAAATGTAGATAATCTTAATGATCACTGATTTGTTAAATTTTAATTTTTACCTTTCACTTTTGACAATTATATCACAATAGTATAGTACAGATGTCAAAATTTAATAACTATACTGTAATAATTATTAAAATAATTGTTATTTTAGTAGAATGTATCACAAGATAGTGTGCAACTTTACTCGTTGAAACAAATACCAATTAAAATAAATGATAATACTTAATAGAACGTCTTTTGCTTCTTGATTTTTCCACAGATGAGTTACTATCATTTTTTTCTATAATTAAAGTATGTATTACATTGGCTGCGTTCTGCAGAGAAAGCTGCTTTGCAACTGTTGTAAAATTTGTAAATTTAATTGGTGTATACTCTTAGCTTTGGCCAAAATTAAAAGTATACACCAATCAGATTCACAAATTTTACATTACAACAGAGAAAGTTACAGAGCAGCTTTCTCTGCTGAACGCAGCCTATGATTGCGATATAATGTAGCATGCATACATTAGTAAATTTGACGCCTTCACAGCTGTCAGAATAATTTGTGTGAACCGTGACATTATAGTATGAAAAAGTTATAATGTATGGAAAATATCGACAGTCAATTCACCATTATATTACAATCATTCAATGTGCATGACTCACACAAAATTAACATTACAGTTAATGAATTGGTAAGTTGGTACCTTTATTTCATTTATAGTTGTTTCTTCATTTCCTTTCCTATCTTCTTCATCATCGCTATTGCATTCTTCAATAGAACTTTCCTCTGTATCTTGAGAATCACATCCATGAGCTGCTTCTAAATGCTGTGTTATATTCAAAATATCACGACTAATAATGGGTTGTCTTTATACTTCTCGATGGATTTTTTCAGCATGTCCCATAAAGTTTGCAAAATCAGATATTTCAGTGTCAGCAAGCTCCATGCCTGCACAAAATGTAGCTATGTGCCTTCTTAGTTTAGTGCCTCGTAATAAATGTGCAACTTTTGCATTACAGTCCTCAGAAAATTGTCTCATTAGAATGCAAGCTCTTAAATACTTAAAACGTTTTAAATTGTAGCTTGGAAGACCAAAGATATATGGATTTTGTGCAGGAACTTTAGCGCTATCGCGAAATTGTAGTATTAATTTTATACATTCTAATAAACTGTAGTTTAATAACACAGGTACAGTGCGACCAAGTTTCCCTCTGATCATAAATCGTACATATTTCTTTGCTGCATCTTGGGACTTTGATGAAATCTTTTTAAAAAGATCACCCGCTGTGTTTGGTTCAATACCTTTGTACTGTTCAAAATCTGCTATCATTATGCGTTCAA
>JASTWL010000995.1:20000-60518 GCA_035220575.1 Temnothorax rugatulus
CTTGGCAAGCAATTTCTCAATTACTCAATGACACATATTATTGTCAGTTTATTTGCATTTCCATCCGCTATATCCACTTATTATCATTTATTGCATTTAATTAGTATTGAAAGAAGTATTAATTTATGAGACATTTTCATCAATATTTGTTTTTTATATATTTGCCTATTTATATATACATATTCTTATATTAATTCTTTCTGTCTATCTAAACTTTTTACTTTTTAAATACTAATACTTTGAAAATTTTTTGTAATACTTAGTCATCTTTATCATCTTGCTTAATTAAAGCTTAATTGTTTATTCTAATTTTAATAATCGAGATTTTCTCAACATGCCGAAAGCATATCACCATTTATCAAAAAGGCGTAAAAGCCAATTAATTTCATTTCATATTTCTCAATTAGATAAGGTTGAAACCACATCAAATGTTCCCAAAAAATGTTTTGAAACTAATTCTGAAACTAATTTTGAATCTAATGTAGAAATAATGTGTAATGACTTTAATTCAGAGGTCACAACATTTTCAAATAAAACTTATAGTAATACCCATTTCAGTAATAACACTTTGGATTCATCCAATAATATCCCAATTTTATCAATGGATAATTATGATTCTTCAACATCTAATAGCTTCGACATTCCAATTGCATATCAAGATAATGATCAAGATTCTTTATCTGATTTTTCTACTGAATCAATCGATTTTAATCATGAAATCTCACAAAATGAACCAAATTTTAGTTTACAGGAAGATTTGCAAATCTTAGTTTCAGAATGTTGTATACCTCAAGGTACTGTAGATAAACTTCTTTTAATTCTGCGGAAACATGGTCATAATGCTTTACCTCAAACGTGTAGAACTTTAATGAAAACACCACGAAATACTTCCCAAAATATATCTTCTGTTAGTGGTGGAAGATACATTCATTTTGGATTAGCTTCGGGAATAAAACGTTCTATATCAAAATATTGTAGAACCATGCCTTGTGAAGTAAAAATAAATATTAATATCGATGGCTTACCATTGAGTAAAAGTTCAGGTAGCCAATTTTGGCCTATTCTTGCATCAATTGAAATTAAAGATCTTTATACCGAGCCTTTTGCAGTTGGTATATTTCATGGAATGTCAAAACCGAATAACGTAAATGATTTTCTTCGTCCTTTCGTTAATGAAGCACAAATTGTTCTTCAAGAAGGTGTGTCATCAGATAACAATCATTGTAAAGTCCTATTAAATGCAATATTATGTGATGCTCCTGCTAAGTCACTGATCACCTGTACGAAAGGTCACACAGGTTATTTTTCATGTTCAAAATGCTCACAAGAAGGAGATTTTATATGTAATCGAGTTGTGTTTCCGGAAATTAATTCTACATTAAGAACAAACGAATCATTTCGTACTCGTAGTCAAGAAGAGCATCATGTAGGTGATTCAATTCTAGAAAATCTTCCTATAGATATGATTTTACAAATTCCTCTAGATTATATGCATCTTTTTGGTTTAGGTTCAAGACGTTTATTGCAATTTTATGTTAGGGGTAGGAAAAATGTAAGATTACCTAGTGCTGCAATCGATTCAATTGACAAACATCTACTTGACTCAAGAAAATTTATAATTAAAGAATTTGCAAGAATGCCAAGAAATTTATCATATGTTGACAGTTGGAAAGCTACCGAAGTTCGCCTTTTTGTGCTTTATTTAGGTTTAGTTTTGTTAAAGCCATTTTTATCTCAAGATTATTATAATCATTTTTATCACTAAAGTATAGCTATTCGTATATTCGCAGATCCAGAACGATGTTTAGTTCTTAATGATTTCGCACATTCTTTGATAATTTGGTTTATTTCACAGTACAGAAATATTTTTGGACTCGAATATCTTTCACATAATGTTCATAACTTACAACATCTTGCAAATGATGTCAAAACTCTTGGCTGTTTAGACGCCTTTAGTTGCTTTAAATTTGAAAATCACATGCAAAAAATTAAAAAGCGGATAAAAAATTGTGGCAAACCATTAGAAGAATATTCTAATCGAATTTTTGAATTAAACCAACTTCCACCTGAAAAATGTTATTTAAAGTCATCCTATTATTCATTTTAAAAAAGCAGTTCAAGGCAATGATGATATATCTCATTTAGAATTCAATGGCTTCACTATTTTTACAAAAAAAAAAATTAAAACTGTTGTTTACTGAACGATAATTCATTAGTTTTTGTTTTAGAAATAATTTTGGATAGTATAAATAACGTTCCATACATAAATGTGAAGCGAATTTTACTTACCAAACCATTTTTTACCACTCCATGTGATTCTAAAAAACTACTGGGTATTCAAACTTTTACGGAAACAAGTCCCTTTAACATTGAAAAATTGCCGGCAGCAAACATAAAAACAAAATGTTTGAAACTAAAACATCTCGAGTTGCAAGACACATTTGTCATAATTCCACTTTTGCATGCAAGCACATAATTATTATTATTAATTTGGTTTATTATTTTATTGTTCACATTTTCTGATGGTTTCATGTTCTTTCTAACAGGTTTAATTACTAAGTTAGAGACAATATTTTAGTATATATTCAAAATGTTTATTTAAAATATAATGATTAAATTTTTTATTGTTTTATTAAATTTGTCTTTCTTTATATATATATCCTTTATATCCTTTATATGTATGTAACAGTTTGTAGTATGCACTAATCTGGTACAGAGGGAATTATCGAAGGCCAAATGCAACAGAAAAGTTAAAGTTGTAGCTATACTGCAATATTATTACCATATTATTAATAGTGTAATATTGTTCCTTCTATAGTAGTTTTGATAAAAGCGTAGCCGGCTTATCATCACTATCCTTTCTTTGGTATAAATGTACATTACGTTTACGTTTTATACATCCGTGTCTGAGCATTTTGTAAAAATGTTGAATGTTTGGAACGTGTTTGAATACTACGTTATAAATCGTTAACAAAAAATTGAGTAAGTTAATTCAACGTAACGCAATTGACAAAGAATAGTAATAAACGCAGGATCAAAACTGAACCTTTTAATCATATACACGTAATTGTATTTATAAGTACATGTGGCATAAATAATCAGATAAGCATATACTTCTTTTTATATTTGTGCACATAACACAGAAAGTTGAAATTTATTGACACAGATATTTATTTTTTACTTACACATTTTCTGAATGTTTCCTGTAACATTATAAAATATAAAGACAAGTCTAAGGATAACTTTTTCAACCGAAACTTATTTGTATTTTCTGAGTCTTCAATGATAGATCAAGTAATTACAAATAGGTTACAGCGTACATCGTGTATCAATTTTTTCTATCATTGTGAAAATTTTACATAAATTATCTCCGGATAGGTCATCCTTATACTTGTATTTATTTTTCGGAATGTTACAGGAAACATGTAGAAAATGTGTAATGTAATGTAAGAAATAATTATCAGTGTCAATTAATTTTAAATCTTTCACTTTCTGTATTATGTACACGAATATGTAAAGACATTTATGTTTATCTGGTTATTTTTCTCTCATGTACTTGTGCATAAAATTATACGTATCTGTATATGATGAAAAAGTTCAGTTTCAATCCAGCATTTATGTAAATGCTATTCTTTGCTTCAACTGTGTTACGTTATATTAACTTACTCCACCTTTTGTTAACGATTTATCACGTAGTATTCAAATACGTTCCTAACGTTCAACATTTATACAACGTTTTGAACGAAATGCTCGGACACGAATCAATTGATAAAAATGTAATAAACATTTATACTAAAGAAAGGAGATAGAATGAAATTAATGATAAGCCGACTATCAATTTTCAAAAGTAACTTTTCAAATAGGAATAATTACATTATTAATAATATAGTAATAATATTGCGACGCAGCTATTATAAAGCTCTTATTTTTCTTTCTTTGTTAGTAATTCGGTAAATTAGTACACCAGATAAATGTACACTAAATACTGAAATATATAAAGACTATATAAAAATAAAAAATGTATTACAGTATTAAAAAATGTTAATTATTGTAATTTAATTGAAACAGTTTTAATACATCAAGTATTGTTATATTATTAGAATATATATATATATATATATAATTTTTTTTATAAAAGTGCATATATTTATATGAAACATATTTTATATATATTTTTTGTGGAAATATGTTGTGGCAAGAATAATATAGAAAATTCTTTATGTAATTAAATCTACGATACATATAAACTCCTCACAAAAATTAAAGGAACACTTAAATTTTCTTAAAAACTAGGCAAAATTTGAGCAGCTGTATCTTCGTTAAAAATGAACGAAATTTAAGTTTTAAAAAAGGGTTTTAAAGCTTGAAATCTCTACTTTCAGAAGATCACTATTTTCTTTTAGTTTCTGTGAGTTTGGTAATTTTTACATATAGAAAACTACTGACTGGACAAAATGTGAAATTTTCTTCTCACTTTGTGGGCCTGTCACGTGCCCAAAAAAATCCTGCGAAATTTTTTGACTTTCCAATGTGAAAGCTCGAAGTTTTCCCTACAAAATCTTTTTTTAAAAATGTTTCTACGATTTTTTGTTACTGAGTTATCGCGGATTGAATAAGAAATGAGCATTTTGACTTTGATTGCTCATAACTCCGTTAAAAATCATCGTACCGCAATTCGCAAAATGGATTCTTAAAGCTAAAACTTTGCTCTATCAAGTGGTATAATCGCCAATTTTTTCACAAAGATTTTTGGATACATTACAAGTGAGTAAAAATATCGTAAAAATTTGCAATTTTTTACTTTCTTATTTAGATCCAAAAAACAATTGTGCAGAACAACAACAAAAATTTATTCTTTACGTTTTTTTGTACTTTTAAGTGCCCTATATTTAAGAAAAAATTGCCGAATAGCTATGAGATTTTCTTCATGGTGGCCACTATGGTTTTACGGGGCAAAACGTACAAAAAATTGTGAAATTGCTTAATTTCAGTGAAAATCAAGGAAAAAAAATTAAAAATAACGTTTGGCGGACGTTAAAAAACTGTTTTCAATTACGCTGACAATACATTAAAGATGAGTAAGTGTCAACATAAGCTAGAAAGACTTTTTAAAATAAGAAATTAATGTTTTGTGTTTTCGAAATTTGAAAAAATACCGCCGGCATTAGCGTTATCCAAAGCGTACCACGAGGAGGTTGCCCGGTCGGATTTACGCTTAGTTATGCGCGCGCGCGCGCGCGCGTATGTGTATGTGTGTCATTCAGCTGAGACCCCGCGACTCGTCACTTTCGCAGTATTTTATGACTCCAAACTCATTTGTGACTGTGTGCGTGCGCGCGCGCGCGTGTGTGTGTGTGTGTGCGTGCGTATGCGTGCGTGCGTATGCGTGCGTGCGTGCGTAGGTGGGTGAGTGGATGGATGGTCGTAGGTGGTAAAATGAATTTAATAATGTGTGTTCCCGCCTCTATTTAATATGACCTCTTGTAATCGGTTTCGCATATTGATACAACGCCGTATCGCTATTTGAGGGATTTGCTGCCAAATTTCCTGAAGGGCTCTGGCAAGCGGAGCCAAATCGGGAATATTACGATAACTTTCGCGCAATCTTCGCTCTAACATGTCCCAAATATGCTCGATTGGATTCAAATCGGGACTCATTGGCGGATGCAATAGAGTCTCGATTTGAATCCAATCGAGCATATTTGGGACATGTTAGAGCAAAGATTGCGCGAAAATTATCGTAATATTCCCGATTTGGCTTCGCTTGCCAGAGCCCTTCAGGAAATTTGGCAGCAAATCCCTCAAATAGCGATACGGCGTTGTATCAATATGCGAAACCGATTACAAGAGGTCATATTAAATAGAGGCAGGAACACACATTATTAAATTCATTTTACCACCTACGACCATCCATCCACTCACCCACCTACGCACGCACGCACGCATACGCACGCACGCATACGCACGCACACACACATACACACACGCGCGCGCGCGCGCACGCACACAGTCACAAATGAGTTTGGAGTCATAAAATACTGCGAAAGTGACGAGTCGCGGGGTCTCAGCTGAATGACACACATACACACACGCGCGCGCGCGCGCGCGCATAACTAAGCGTAAATCCGACCGGGCAACCTCCTCGTGGTACGCTTTGGATAACGCTAATGCCGGCGGTATTTTTTCAAATTTCGAAAACACAAAACATTAATTTCTTATTTTAAAAAGTCTTTCTAGCTTATGTTGACACTTACTCATCTTTAATGTATTGTCAGCGTAATTGAAAACAGTTTTTTAACGTCCGCCAAACGTTATTTTTAATTTTTTTTCCTTGATTTTCACTGAAATTAAGCAATTTCACAATTTTTTGTACGTTTTGCCCCGTAAAACCATAGTGGCCACCATGAAGAAAATCTCATAGCTATTCGGCAATTTTTTCTTAAATATAGGGCACTTAAAAGTACAAAAAAACGTAAAGAATAAATTTTTGTTGTTGTTCTGCACAATTGTTTTTTGGATCTAAATAAGAAAGTAAAAAATTGCAAATTTTTACGATATTTTTACTCACTTGTAATGTATCCAAAAATCTTTGTGAAAAAATTGGCGATTATACCACTTGATAGAGCAAAGTTTTAGCTTTAAGAATCCATTTTGCGAATTGCGGTACGATGATTTTTAACGGAGTTATGAGCAATCAAAGTCAAAATGCTCATTTCTTATTCAATCCGCGATAACTCAGTAACAAAAAATCGTAGAAACATTTTTAAAAAAAGATTTTGTAGGGAAAACTTCGAGCTTTCACATTGGAAAGTCAAAAAATTTCGCAGGATTTTTTTGGGCACGTGACAGGCCCACAAAGTGAGAAGAAAATTTCACATTTTGTCCAGCCAGTAGTTTTCTATATGTAAAAATTACCAAACTCACAGAAACTAAAAGAAAATAGTGATCTTCTGAAAGTAGAGATTTCAAGCTTTAAAACCCTTTTTTAAAACTTAAATTTCGTTCATTTTTAACGAAGATACAGCTGCTCAAATTTTGCCTAGTTTTTAAGAAAATTTAAGTGTTCCTTTAATTTTTGTGAGGAGTTTATATAGCGTATAAATTTTTGGATGTTGGAATCAACGCGGGACCTATATATGTTCTCTGTGGATATACATATTAGCGATAACCGAGGCAATCGGATAATTCTGCCTCATGCAACGTGGGTGATGTTCATCGAAAGACGTGCAGATATTCAGCGACTTGTGTAGTCACCAGCGCCATCATCGCTAGCGTTTCGAGATCTGGAACTCGTTAAAATATGTGACGCAGATATTGTAAAATTAACATCGTGCGCCACCAGCTTGTAAGTAGTAAGTGGCTAGGTATGGGGCGTCAAAACAAACCCCCACCACCGACCCCGTCGGCGCCAGGGGCGTGGCCAGACGGTCTGCCCACGTGACCTCGGAGCGCTCTGATTGGCTGCCGTGAGAGGGTGGGGGTAACGAGGTAATTAAATGGAGCGTTTTGATTGGATACCCCATACCTAGCCAGCGTTTTGATTGGATACCCCATACCTAGCCAGCGTTTTGATTGGATACCCCATACCTAGCCAGCGTTTTGATTGGCTCCCCCCGCCTAGGGTGTCTAGTGTCTAGTGACTTTTTCGAGAATGCACGTGGCGTGGACGACAACGAAACAAAAATGTCGGATCAAAATAGTAACTAAATGGCGCGTTCTGATTGGATACCCCATACCTACCCAGCGTCTGATTGGCTCTCCCGCCTAAAGGGTCCAGCGTCTTTTTGGGCCTGCACGTGGTGGACGACGCTAAGTCACAAGGAAAAATAGCGGAAGTGTCGAGCAGCGCCATTTTGGCGGGAGCACGTGGTAGACGACGCTAAGCTAAAATAAGGATATGATGCTAAGATGCCGAAAACGGAAAGTGGAATATTTATGTTTTCAGAGAATAGTTTTCATGATCTATGACCGTGTTCTTTTAGGACTTGGGTCTGGACAAGGAGTTTTCGAAACAATGAAATACGTGAAACTTATTTTCTGGAGAAAGGAGAGGGCAAAACAGGAACGGACAGGTTCGCTTTGTAACGTGATGCAACTATTTTAACGTAAGAGAAAAAGGAATGAATAAATAGACGGAGGGGATTGAAGATACACACACAATGTTTATTACATAAAATAATACATTGATACGAGGGAATAAGTATTTCTTTTAATTATTCTTAAAAGTACATGCCTGAACATGGCAACATTCAACGTGAGGTTTTACGCATGCGCTTTTATTATGAAGAAAAATTTTACGAAATAATTTTTCAATCAAACGATCATTGCGTTCGCAATTGTCGCTAAACAGATTAAGAAACTGACAAAGATTATAACCGCTACACATAAAATATAAAAATACACAGCAGTATTGGCCGCAAGTTTGAGAGAGTGTTCCTTGTAGTGTTACGGTGTTCCATCGATGTGTAGTGGAATTCCGACGAAGGCGTAAGAGGAATCTGGAGTCTAAAGGCGGTAGTCCGTAGCTATCGAAATACGTTCCTGCTCCTTGCTCGTCGACGTAAAAAGCGACCCAATGTTGGCCAGGCCGATCGTGATCGTCCGTATTAGCGACGATGGCTGTCGACCTCGTCCACACCCTCGGCAGTCTGTCGGCAGGATAGACGCCCGCATATCTGACACTGAGATGATGCAACGCTTGTAAGATTTCTAGGCGAGTTCATTTTCTACACAGCAAGGTTTTGTTCGCACGAGAGGAATTATTTGTATAATTTCGGAGTTTACCTCTTTCGGAGTTGTCGCACTAGTGTTCTTGGTTGGTGACGGGCGTATCGGCAAGTTATTGAAGATGTATTCTTTTCTTACGCCCGCTACTGAATAATAGGCTTTTGCTACTTCTCCTTCCTCCTCTTTCTCTTCTGTCTCGTTATTTTTTTTTGCCACTGTTTTATTTTTATAGCGATGTCACCGTCGGTTTTTCACCTTCGTCGTCGTCGTCGTCGTCGTCGCTTGTGACCAAATTTACGTAAGAGAGATTAGTATCGTAGCTCGATTCGATGCTGTTGCTGCTACTACTGATGCTGCTGCTGCTGCTGCTGCTGATGCATTTGCTGTTGGTTCGCAAGACTATCCAGCGTTTCAATTTAAAAGCGTTGCGTAAGGCACAAGCAATTTTGTCCGTAATCGAAACACGAAATCCGTGATGTGTGCAGCGTTGACTGTACTCTAGGGCCTCCGGTAAACTTTTGAACGGTGGAGAAATTTTTTCCAGATTATATGTGTTTCTGGAAAGTAGTAGACTCAAGTAACGAGCCTTTTCCGCGCCTCTGCAGTAGATGTAACGCACTTGTCGCGTAATTTCTCGCAGATGTAGGGTGAAACATTTGAGATCGGTTTCACCATCGAACCACTCGATTCCATGATAATTTTGCGAAAGCCAGTTATTCTCTCGTCTTGTCTTTTCGGGTAGATCGTCAAATGGAAAGGGCGGCGACATAATCCAGTGTCCGGTGATTGCCGCGTTAATCGCGACAACTGCGACTTCTTTCGGAATAAACTTTCCGTTGACATCACGGAAACCTTGTATATCGATGGCCAGATCCATAGTTTAAAATGTACTCTCTATTTTTTCAAGTGAAGCGTCGACGTTCGTGGCTCGAGTGAAACTGAATCTCTCTCTTTTTGCAGGATTTTACGCAGAAAAATGACGATGGGTAAAATATGTAGTGGTGTGGGGGAGGTGAAAAATAAAGTATGTGAAATATTATTTGTCGACATTTGTCATTTATCCGGCAAAGTCGACGATGATTTGTCGAGAGGAGTCGATTTCTAGAACATTATCGAACTCGGCGTAAACGATACAATTAACGGTCGCGGTAAGTGCTTTTTCAAATCGCACTTCTAATCGTAAACTGCCATGTTTCACAAGATTCCAATGGCCGGCGCAATTGGCGGATAAGTCGGGTGTAAGATCAAAGGCGAAAAGTGTAAATCCTTCGGCGTAATCTTCTCTGCTTATAGAATTACCCTCGTTCAAAAAGTGTATGCCGGTTCCCGAAAAGAGAGTGTGATAAGCTTCGACGTAGAGTGGCTCGTCTCTCGAGAAGCTCGGCTGTAGCGGTCTACTGGGAATTTGTATACCATCGGCGTACAGCGAAAAGAAATTTATACCGTAGTTTTTGAAATTAAACGGGTTTAATTTTCTATCGCCATTAAACGCCCTGTTATCAACAAAACCGACTATTATTCGTTTCGGCAGTTGACCGAGTATTACATTATCTATCGATTCTCCTACGAGGCCCGCGTGAATCGTAAATGTTTTAACCTCGACTCTCGTAAGGTGATATTTGGCGGTAGTTTTGCTCAACATTCTCGCATGCGCTAGTAAAACGCCTGGGCTTATTTTTGCCCTTCTCACGAGCAGACTGGCGTCTAGAATGCGTATTTTCGACGTCGAAGTATTTTCCATAAGGCAAAACGAATCTTTCGAACGAACAAGTCTCATTCTAACCTCCACACCGTTAATTAAAAACTTATCTTGATTGAAAACATCGCAATGAAGATGACCTATGAGATCTAGCGCATGTCCCTCGTGAATGTAACGAGCGCGTCTCACGAGAGCCGGATTTGGTGTTTCTGAATCTACGAGTGCGTCCATGAGTCCGGGGGTATCCATGTCCCACAGACAAGAGGTCAGATGGGAAGTTTTTGCGGGTGAAGAATAATTTAACAACGCCTCTATGTACGCGCGGTACGCGTAGGCGTTGTTTGGGGGCGAGACGAGCTTTTGATTGAAATATACGTCGATTTGATTGAACATGGAGTGTAGTAAATGATTTACAGGGCCTACTTTGTACACAATTCCGCCTGATGCGGGTGTTCGGCCGTCGCCACCACCGCCTGCTAGGGGAGAAGTTTCTACGCGTATGCGAAGGCTCAACATGGTGTGCGTGAGGTCCAGGTAGTCTTCTCCGTGACCGGGTATGACGAATTCTATAGGCGCGTCGTCCCCGAGGGAGGTTATGGGCTTGTAATAGATCCATTGCGAGCTCTCGATACTAGTTTGAGTGGGCGGCAATGAGAAGAAATCGAGTTCGCTTTTTAAACACTCGCTTGAGTGCGTGTGAAGAAAAGACATGCTTATCCTTCTCCTCCGCTCCTTGAATTCTTGCTTCGTGTGCGCGCGCGACGATTAAGAGAATATGTCGGATACGCTGCGTTTCTTGACGCTGACTCGACGACGACGTTGTCTCGTAGCGGTAGATGACTTTCTGTTTACAGCACGAGTCTTCTTCTTCTTCCATGATTTTTTGATCGTTATTCTCTTTCTCTGCTTGCTCTTTGACGATTTTCTTTTGACTGTTTGACGACGACGTTTACGAACTGCGACGCGACTGTCGTGGATGCCGAGGGGAAACTGAAACGCTGGATTTTTTGCGGATACTTTATATCCCGATCCCTTCATCATGCCGCTTATCTTCTCCTGGGCTTTTCTTTTAAGATTTCCACTTGATTCTTTGAAGCGAGTTTTGAGCGCCTCCTTCAACGGTGTATTATTTTCGACATCTTCCATCACATTGATACCCGCGCGTAAAGCTTCTTTACCGACCGCTCGCGCGCCTCTACTTAGGTAAGGCAGCACCTTTCTGAATAATCCTCCGAGAAAACTACCGATTCCGTGACCTCGTTGATAGGGTGCTCCGACGAAAACTCGTGGAATTCCTCCGCCTCGTCCACTCTGATGTGAATCGTAATATTCGTAGTCCATGGCTCTGAATTTAGTTTTTATTTTTTTTTTTTTCGACGACAACACACCGCGTTGTTACTGGAAACGTCTAAAGTGCAATGTCACCGTCAGCGTCCCGGATTCGAATGGTATATTTTTTCCGAGTTGATCTTTTATATCTATTTCAATCGTGCGGAAATTTGTTTTGCGTAATGGAATATAATGCAGCGGGGAGAAATGTTTCACCTGATTCGTTCCGTAAGCGTCCACGTGATTATAGCGGTATGTCTCGACCGGCACTATTCGGAGAAGAGGTGTTTGCGCGTCACCTGTTACATAAGGCTCACAAATATCGCAATAAACGAACATTTTATCTGGAATACCACGCTGCAAACTACTAGGTTCACGACTATAGAAAGCTGTTTCGCGCGCACCTACATTTTCGCTAATATGGCCAAGTTTAATATATTTTGCAGTAAACGCTTGGTTGGAAAAAGGATAAATTGCGTAGCGTCTGACAGAAAATTCGCCATAGTATTCGGGACTATCGAGAAGAACATGACCTAAACCGAGTATTTGTAGAAGAGTATCGGAATAGTTATTTGTGTAACAAGTGCGGGAAGTTGAGAATTGGACACAAGTGCGGAGTGACGCACGAGCCGAAGGCGAGTGCGTCCACTCCGCACGCGTGTCCAATTCTCAACCCGCACGTGTTACACACACTATTTTATATCACAAGTGCGTCTAAAGTTTAAAAAAGGACTTGCAGGGGCGAGGGGGGGCGAAGCCCCCCCGAGCCCTTAAAGAAGGACTTGCGGGGAGCTATTTCTCCCAACGAGGGGGGGCGAAGCCCCCCCGAGTTGGGAGGGGGGTCCGGGGGGGCGAAGCCCCCCCGGGCGGGGGGGTTCGGGGGGGCGAAGCCCCCCCGAGTCGAAAAGTTGGGCGCAGGCGGGGAGGGGGGCACGGGGGGGAGGGGCGGAGCCCCTCCCCCCGCCTATGATAAAAGCAACGTTTATTACAGGAGCAAACATGATGTAATAAGAAAGGTGAAACAACATTACGTATGCACAGTAATCCAATGTCTTGACCAATAAGAATTGAGTCAAAATGCTCGTAGGCTCGAAGCGTCTCCGTTTCGCAGTTGCCTTTGCAGATTAGGTTTTCGCCGGCTCGTAGCTCGAGGGAACGGTGCCGGCACGTGCCGAGCTTCCCGACGATTCGCGTTTCGTTCCCGGAAGACGCGATCCCGACGACGGACGGTTTATCGATCGTCCTGGCGTGCGAATCCGCGCGACACACGTGCACACACATACACATCCGCTACGCGACTCCTCGACGATTTCGGGTACACGAGAAATTTTACATTGAGTCGGTCTCGATTTCTGGCGTTTCTGAGGTTATGTCTGAGTATCGCTGTGGTAATTCGCGTAGACATCTCGCAGCGCACGGACACACGTGTAGTGTTTCGCGTAGTGCGCCGCGAGATGTCGTTAAGAACATGTCAGAAATAAGAGGACTCTAGTGGGAAAGACACAGAATGAGTGCGGAAAATAAGGAGAGTGTTGGCAATGAGTCGTGCGGGAATGACATTTCTCACTATATTCCCGCACTGAGTGCGGGAATATAGTGAGAAATTTCTCATGCATGGAATTGGCTATTTCCCGCACAGATAGCGCGCACGGAATGGGCCACTTTCGACGCACGTGTGATATAAAGGCACATATGATGTATTAGGTTGCATTCACTTGCGTTACAAGTAATGCTGATGTGGGTTTTTCCTCCAGTCTTCTCTTGTTGATCTAAATAAAAGTGCGAGTCAGCTTGTTTGCATGCTTCATTAATCGCCGAGATAAGTTCTCTGGTATTTTTGTAAAGTCCGAACCTAAATGTGCTTTTTTTCGCCACCTGTACTTTATCTTTTTCTTCTTCCGGTTTAGTATCGTAGAAGAGGATTTCACTTTCCTTATAGCGCAAGTGTAAAAGAGTACTGGGAAATTGAATCTCGCTAAGCGCCACTTCCCATTCACCGTGTAAGTGTACAGTTTGAGGTAATTCCGTAACGAATGACGAGGTTTTATTTTCTGGGAAATAGCTCATGCTGCTATTGCTCGGAAGAACCATGAGAAATTGGTCGTCCCTCATCTTGAAGAAGAGAAGTTAAATTCGAAGCGGGGATCCAAGAGTCGAACTTGCTGGGATAACCACGCCAGCTAACTAACACCTGTTTATTAGCGCCGTGTCCCCTGGTCTTTATCACGCGATCGACGATAAACTCTTCTTCCTGCAAGTTTTTCCCTACCCTAGCTAATTCCTGCTCGTAAAAAATACCGTCTATGACTTCATCCGCTAAATCGCTCAATTCGTACACGCGTGGTTTTCGCCACTCGAGAACGCGGTGAATTCGAAATATCTCTTCACTCCACCTCGCTTCGTATCCTTTCTCGAAGGTAGCTTTTGCCCTACTGACGCGAACGAGGTCTCCGACGCTGTATTCAGCTTTTCGTGAGCGTTTCATCTTTTCGCTCGTCCTCCATCGTCGAATTATATTTTCGCGCGCGACACGAGCGTTTTCTCTCGTAACGACAGCCGGCTGCATTCTAATGGAGGAATGACGGGTGTGATTGTAAGCGCTTACGATATCCTGCAAAACATCGACGTAGCGCCGCGTATTTTTATGCGTAAAATAGCGCCACATTCGTTCCTTCAACGTTCTGTTGAAGCGCTCGACGACGGCAGCTTTGATATCCGGATTACGGGCTACGCGAAAACGAATGTCGTTTTCTTCCAGAAACTTTTGCAACGGACGCCCGATAAATTCTTTACCTTTGTCCGTTTGTAGGTATACCGGTACGCGCCCGTCACTTTTCGAGAGCACGGGCTGGAAAGCCGTCGTCACGTGATTACTCGTTTTGTCTCGTAGCGGTTCTACCCAGGCATATTTACTAAGCACGTCTATAATCACCAGAAGATACGAATATCCGTCGTTGTAACTTTTGAGATTTCGGAGCTCGATCAAATCGGCCTCCCACAGATCGTCGATATTCGTCACGGTGTAATGCAACCGTGGAAATTTTCTGCGCGATGGACGATGCAACGTGTAAGCGTCTTGCGTTTCGAGCCAGCGCGTGACTTCATTACGGGAGAAATTCGGTTTAGCGGCGCGAGTCAGATTATCCGTTGCCGAATAGCCAGCGTAATGTCGCGGATCGTAGTAGAATTTTTCAAGTTCCGTCATTTCTGTTTACTCCAATCGAGTAAGCGTCTTTTCTTCGCCGGCTGCGAATCAACGGTACTTTTCGGTGTCTCTGTCGGTGTGGAACTCCTGGGAGGCCGAAATGTCGCGATATTCGAAGAACTAGCCGTTAATAATTCCTTATTTCTCACCAGTACCGCGGGGACGTTTAAGACGCGAAGTAATCGTGCGAACTGAAGTCTCCCCGTTGCTTTCACGGTTTTTCTTTCGCGCATAGCCTCGTTTATCAGGTCGTCGATATTCGAATCTTTTATAACGCTGCCGTCTATAGTCACGACTCCATCTTCGTTCCAGCTAATTCTACTCGGAACTGCTTTATCGAACAAATACTTTAACAGCAAACGAGCATTCGCACGATAAGTTTTTGGCACGCTTTCCAGTATTCTTTTAGTGCTTTTCGACATATCAAAATTACGATCGTTCGACGCGACGGCAGTGGCGGCGGCGGCTGCCGCGACGTCATTTTTCGCCATAATACCGTTAGAGTGCAATGTCGATTCGAGATCGCGCGTTGTCGTCGTTTCGTAGTCACCGTCGTCGTCGTTGTCGTCACGGACCACGCGAATATCGCTATCCACATTTTCGTCTTTTTTATCGTTGCGCGCGTCCCGATTTCGCTTTCGCGCTACGCGAACAAAGTGAAGATATCGCCAAAGTGCCTCTTTATATTTTTTCCATTTCTCCCCGACGTCGAGTGGCAAGGGCGAATTAAGAATGCGACCCATCTCCTCATCGAGTCGCGATAGAGGTGTCCCGGGTGTACGCACGGTAATATTTGCGTTCTCCGAATTTTCGCTGTTTTCCATCGTTCGTTCGCTACCGACGGCAAACGCAGCGGGGGGAGCGTTTTGTTGCGATAATTGACGCTGCATTCTTTCGAGATTTTCCGTAGTGATCAAAACCATCTTCTTTGCCCTTTCCATAACGCGCCCTTTTAATCTCTACCGCCGATAATCCGCGACAGTAAGGCGGTTAATATAGGTCCGATAGTATAGGATAAGAATCCGCCTCGTTGTACCAACAGCTTTCTTTTATCCTTCAAATTACAGCATTTTGACGCGATGCGACGCAGTGTCGCTTTGTATTTGCTCAGTCGATTTTTTTCACGTCGCTCGAGCGGCACGTTACCTTTGAGCGTGTTGAACACGCATTCGCCGATACACCGTATTAATTTATCGTCTGCGGTCCGTAAGAAGGTCGCGCGTTGATTTTTCTTCAAATACAGCAAGGCCTCGAGAAGACAGATATTTTTCTTTCCGATCGAACGTCTGGCGTTTTTCGTCGCTCTGTCTGATTTCGCGTTATTTTCCTTCTTTTCCATCGCGAGAAAACTGACACGACTGACCAGCGCGAGCGCTAGTGCGCGCCTTTTATACGTAACCGTTGGAAAATGATCTACGCGGTACGTAGACGAAATGTGCCGTATCGTCGGGAAAGATGCACGTTCGAAAACGATATTCGTCCGGAGTTGATTGTTTCAGATCGAGTAGTAGATACCCGTGCGGCCTCGACGTGGCGTCGTAGTATGCCTCTTCTAGAAACTTTGGATCATTGGGAAAGACTTGACGCGCTAAATGACGAATTTGCGCACGATCGCGAGGATTCTTGAAAACTACGATGTAATTTGCATTGAGCGATATATCGCGTTGCCCGCGTCCCTGATGAAAAAGATTTTGCGAGATGAGAATTACGCTGAGATTCTTATGATGACTGCCTTTGGTAAAGAGATCCACGATCGCGTCGCTCGATGACGATTCTCTCATACGATCGTCGATTATCACCAATTTTGGGGAAAGCGGATCGGCTGAATAATCTTCCGGACGTGGCAATCCCTCGCGAAATTCAATTATATTTTTTTTCTTCGGCACTGCTTCCTCGCGCGCGTCGTATTGTAATTGACGATAAGCCTCCTGCCACTCCGCGTAATAAAACAAAACTCTCTCGAAACGTACGTCGGACATGTGAGATATTTGTCGGAGAAAGGTTTTCACGAAGATCGTCTTCCCGCAACCGGTGGGTCCACACACGATCGACGTCCAGGGATGTTTCCAGCGCACGTCCATTTTGCGAAATGATCGACTCGAATTCCGTGCGTGACTTCAAAAAGAATAATTTGTGGAGGAGAGGGGGGCGGGAGGGGGAAATAAGCTAATCAACGGCGGCGGCGGCGGCGGCGGCGAACGCGCGCACCAGCGTGTCCCCGCAAACGCTCGCGCGAGCGAACATCACCGCGGCCGTCGATCAGCTGATTTGCGCGCCGCGGTGGGCATAAGCTTATCCCACATGTCTGAGCTTATTACGATTCCGCAGCGAGAGCATCGCTATCGACGAGCTTGTTGTACGCGATGCTCCGAGCGGAGGATAAAAAAAAATGTGACGAAAAAAATAAGGAAAAAGTGGGGGAAAAATTATATGGTACACAACAATTTTTACGCTTTAAATGTAAAAATATTTTATTTTTTAGAAATTTTTTGAAAAAAAACATAAATTTTTTAAAATTTAATGTTTAAACACACAGAATATATTTACATATTGCTACATTATATTTTTTGGTTACATATATACAAAAATCCTTTTACACTTACAACTATTTTTACAAAATTAAAAACTATTTACAAAATAATATGAGAACATTTTTTTCTTTTTACCCTAATGTGGCAGAAAACTCGTTAGCCTAACTTAACAATAAAGTAGAAGAAAAAGGAGAAAAAGTTATTCACTCCACGTAACCGTACGGAAGTGAATAACGACTATTGATAAATCTACGTTTTACCAATACCGGTGCGCACGTTTTCGTTTCTTCACGAGTTATAATTTCGTGAAACGCGGTGCGTCGAATTGCACTAAAACGCAGATTTATTGACGTCCCCGCCGACGACAACGACGACGTTCCCTCTCCTCCTCCTCCTCCTCCTCCTCCTCCCTCTTCCTCGCCTCTACGCTCTCTCTCTCTTTGTATTAGTAAGTTTTTAATACTATTGAAATTTATAACTAAAGAATTCCTATAATTTAAAGTAATACCTTTTACTTTACACGACTCTACAGTACGGCCGTCCGGCGTACGAACGACATAAGCGTAGAATTTTGGCCCGCTGGACACGAACTTCTCGATATAGCTGCCGCGGCCGTAGCTCTCGAGTTCGTCCGTCATGTCGCCGAGGAAGTTTCCGGTACGCGGTTCGTACTCGTTCGGATCGCCTGTACTTAAATATATACACGAGTCGGTATCGTAATATAAAACGCGCCTACCTAATGCTTCCAAATACTCGTAGAGTTTTAGTCGCGCTTGTGCCGTCGTGTACGCCGCGATCACGACATTTGTCAACGGGGAAGCCACGACGGCATCTTCTCGTAGCCGCCACGAAGCATATATCACCTCGTCGTTGACGGGTAATATGTCGATTATCTCGTGCTCGGGACTCGTGAGCAAAGTCATAAAACGCTGACAAGATTTCACGACCTCGGTCTGAGGCAAATTGGTTCGTTGGCCGAATTTTCCCCAGAAGGAATTTAAACAGAGTTTCGCGACCGAGCGCAGGCCAGGATTCCGGACGATATTGTCCTTATTGAGAACAACACCCTCGGTTTCCGCGTATTCCCGCAGGTATCGTTCTTTCGCCTCGTCATCATGGCAATCGCTCGGCCACCCACTAGCTTCCTGTTTTAACTTTAAAAATGTATTTATGTATTCGGCGAACAATCCGCCCTGCCGAGTACCGGGGTCATATCGAGCAACTTTATATTGCCATATTTCGCTCATTTTTGTCACGCGATATCCCTTCTCGACGGCTTTGCGCAATTCGACGGATACCCAAGTACCCTCGAATTCACGATCGGCGGGGTTATTGTGAGTGCACGCGGCCTGCGAGAACGTTTCGCAGCAACTACGGCATAACGCGAACAATAATTTTCCGCGTACGCGATATGGGAGTACCGGGTGAAAAAGATCGCGCGGTGGAAGTACTCGACATCGGATGAGACCTTCGAGCGAATCAAAATTATAATTCGGTGCAGTTCCGATTATCGCTTGGCATTCTTCACCGATAAAAATATCGGGGTGACCGATCGGAAAAGCACCGGTTTTCAGTACGTACGGATACAGAGAGCATACGTCCACGTAGCGTATTTTCTCCGTACCCTGAATTTCACGACGGGTGGCGATGTTCCCCGTGCGTCCTCCGTAAAACGCGTCGCGAGGATCGAGAGGCGCGTGTTTTAGTAACGGATGATTTTCCAGAAAATCTTTCATCACCTGATTTTCGTGCAACTCGCGGTCGAAAGCGCACTCCCACATCTCCGTCACGTGGTACCCCCTCCTTCGGAGACGACATGTCATCGCTTGTGTTCGTTCGTAGCGCGCGTCGATCGTGTCCTCGCGATTTGCGGTCGAAGGCGTTTTATCGCGATTTACCTGAAAACATGATGGACATCCGTGCCAAAAGCAACCGTGAAATTGTAGTACGTAACGTTGCGTCTCGTCGTCGTTGTCGTCGTCATTAGTCGGTGTCTCGTAATATCCGTCAACGCGCGTGCCGTCGATTTTATGCTCGCGCCCTCGCCCTGCGTGAATTATGGGATGACCGAGCTCGCGCTCCATCCACACTAACCACTGTAGAGCTTTGCGCGAGTGATTATCGGCGAATCTATATCCGCTCGCAGGAATGACTCCTATCTCTTCCTTGCGCAGAAAGTTTTTGCGAAAAACTCTCATGCACGTAGAGGCGATAGTCGTGCATTCCACAAACGGACACACGCTCCCGCATTCCAAAAAAAATTTTCTGTAAGCCATGCACGCGCGTCGAAGAATATCCACGTCGTTACGACAATATTTAATAATTTCACTTTGGAAGTTAAAAATAAATTTGTTACGCGTCATCTCCGCGTGCCACGAAAGAAACCGTTCTCGTTCTTCCGGTTTCATATGCTCGGGAGAAAAATATCGTGTGTCGGGTATCGGACCGATATAATTTTGATTTTCGCGGGTGTTAAACAAATGTGGAAAAATGCCTTTATCCGTTGTATCCTGCAACCCGAAAGCTTTAGGTAATTCGGATAATTTCATCGGCATATAATTTAAACTATCGATAAATTTTGTATGTCCGACCGTCATTACGACAATTTTCGTCCCGTTTAAAATTACTTGTGGCTCTTCAGTATTTTCCGTATTTTCGACTAAATACTTTAGAATAAATTGCGCGTCGAACGCTTTCGCATTATGCGCGATGCAAATAATTTTTTTGAAACATTTCGTTGTTCGCGTTGCAAAGTCGACGAACTCTTTTACCGGATCACGACGAAATACAAATTCGCGCACTCCGCACCAACGGCATCGCACCGACATGTCGTCTATCGCGGCACACGCTTCGCAAATCTGTTGCGCAACGCAGAGAGTCGGTACGTGAACTTTGACGTTGTCCGTACCTTCGAGCGTCTCGTCTTGACGCGTTTCGAAATCATAAAACACGAATGCGACGCGTTCTTTTTTGCTACGTTTGTTCGTTGCTTCCGTGCCGACATTTTCGTTACCAGGCACTACCCGCTCTCCCCGTGCCAGCATAGTACTCGTACCCTCGCCCGGGTCTTCGTTTACGTCGACATTACGGTGAAGAGGTCGCATAAAACATAAATGATTAGCGGACTGCAACGAACAACACGTCTTGCAATACGAAACGCCGCATTCGTGTCGCGAACCTCTCTTGACGAATCGTCCGCAATTATCGCAAATCTTCACGGAACTGCAGACGCTCGCGAGCGATTTACCGTCGTAAGATTTTTGCGCGAGATGACGTTCGAAACACGAATTTCCG
The DNA here is from genome assembly GCA_035220575.1 of Temnothorax rugatulus. Taxonomy (NCBI): domain Eukaryota; kingdom Metazoa; phylum Arthropoda; class Insecta; order Hymenoptera; family Formicidae; genus Temnothorax; species Temnothorax rugatulus. The sequence continues at coordinate 40,786 of JASTWL010000995.1, forward strand.
AAAAACGCACGATTACACGCCGCGCACCTAACAATTTCTACTTCGTGATTCTCGCACGAGGGTGTGGCGTAACAACGCGGACATTTTTTGGAACAGCGATGTCCTCTGTTCCTACGATACGCAGTGTGGCACGACACGCAAAAATCTTGTTGAGTACCGGCGGCGGCATTCAAATTTAAAATCGGGTTGTAATGGTGCGAACGCTCGTAATACATTATATTTAAACGGAACGTAGGTTCGCGTTCTAACGAAGCGAGTAATTCGCTACCGTCGTACAAAGGATTTTTACCGCTACCGAAATTGATGGAATTATATACAATTATAGCTATATTTTCATTTGCGAGAAAATGTTGAAAACGCGCGATCTCCGGAATTCCGCACCCGTCTTCGGGTATCGTAACACCGGCGTTCCTCACCAGCTCCAACGCTAATTCACGCTGAAGCGCGGAAGTCCGGCATCTTACGTTATTCCACCTGTCGTGCAACACTCCCGTGCGTAGATTTCCGCGCTCGCGATAAATTCGTGCCAGTACGAGGGAACGAGGGAGGCACAAGTTATCATTGTTACCGAGATCTAAAATTGACCGCTTAGCGATGGCGGTTAACCTGTTTATCGCACCCCCACCCCCCACTGGCATCGCAACGTTGAAAACGCGCACGTCGAAATTTTGCGCGATATCTATTCCCCCGTTACTTTGCGCGATCGAGCTCACGAGATCCCATATATTCTCGGGAGTTAAGTCTCGTGCCGGGCGAAACGATAGCCCCGCCGGACCGTGCGTTAGTTCCGCCGACTCGAACGATAGACCGACGTAATCTCCCGGCCCAGTCGAGCGTAACGCATACGCGTGAATCTCGCGGAACGCGTTTTCTAGCCAACGCACGGTATCCTCGCCTTCGGGTATCGGACGTACTCGAAAACTGGCCTCCCTACCGAGTATCCGGAAATTTCTAAATTGACGCGCGTTTTCTGCCACTAAATCTATATAATTAAAATGTCCGACCTGGTGATGCTGCTGCTGCTGCTGCTGCTGCTGCTGCTGCTGCTGCTGATGGTGATCCTGCTGACGTGCCTGCTCCTGATGTTCCTCTTGCTCCCTCTCCATGGAAATATTTTCCTCTCCGTCTCTCTGCGATTGAGATCCGTCAGCATCGGAAGCAGCAGTATTCTCCCCCTCTTCCTCCTCTTCCTCCTCCTCCTCCTCCTCGCTAGCAATCTGCGTTTGCGAATCATCTCCGTCAGTGTTCGGAGCAACAGCAACGGTAGGACGGTCCACACCACCTCCACCCGACTGTACTGAAAAAATTAAAAAAAAACTTAGTCTTGTATAATATTGATTTATATTACGTTTAAAGTGTTAAATTTTTTCACGACCACGATAGAGCATACTAAGGTAACTCACCTTTAGTTGCTTTTATCACTAGCGTAGGTCGACGTTCTTTTTTTTTTTTAAATATTTGTCTCTTATTAATTTTCCGGAGACAAGGGTCGGACCGGTGAGTGAGAAACATCTAATCAGAAATAAATACTTGTGATTAGAACGATAAATTACGAAATTAAAAATATAATAGACAAATATTATTACCTTCATAATTGTTGGGTGCGTATCTCGTCGTCGTCGTCGTCGTCGTCGTCGTCGTTGTCATCGTCATCGGTTTCACTAATAATATCATGGTCAATATTTTCGATATTAGCATCACTCTCCTCCTCCTCCTCCTCCACCTCGTCCATCACCTCCTGCGTCTCTTCTGCGTTTCGAACTTCTTGTTCTTGTTCTTGTTCATGTTCTTCCTCTTCCTCTTCCTCTTCCTCTTCCTCTTCCTCTTCCTCTTCCTCTCCTCCTCCTCCTCCTCCTCCTCCTCCTCGTCTTCCATCATAATTCGGTCGATCGCCTCGTCGATACCAGGGGTGAAAACTTCGTCTAATTCTTCTTCTTCCCTTCCTGGAATAATGTAACATTTCGTTATTTCTCTTATTCGTTGCTAAATTGTTATCTTAACTTATTTTTAAAATTTACGTGGCGTAAATACTGCCGAATCGGGTGAGCTCACAATTCTCACTGAGCCTTCTTCTGCTTCTTCTTCTTCTTCTTCTTCTTCTTCTTCCACCTCCTCCTCCTCTTCTTCATCATCTAAAACAGTATAAATTATATTTGTTTTATTATACTAATATTGCAAGTGTTAGCTTTTAAAATGTGTTATTATTAAAAATAGTCTCTTACCAGAAGATAAATCAATGACGGGGATGTCTGCGGGTGGTGCCTCGATTCTAGCTCTTCCTATAAAATTTAATAGTTATAATATTCGTTATTTTTAATGATTAATTAATTTTATTATTTCTAACTTACGTGCTGGTACTGCTTCATCAACGTTTTCTTCCGCTCGGCGTCTCTGTCCTCGTCGAACAGGTTGGACAGCGGCAATGCGGTTCCCCTCTATTAAATTAATTTAAATTTTAATGATAAATTCCACTGTATTAAAATTTTAAGGTGCAATTTTTATTTCTAACACTTACCTGTTACTCCGTTACGGCACAGGAACCTCGCTATATGGCCTCTTCCTGCGTCTTCTTCATCGTGACCACAAGCTCCACGCATTTCCACTAAGTGTAAGATAAGCTCCACCAATTTTTTGTTTCCTCTACAGTAACCCAGTTCATGCATAACACATAACAGGGTACTGGAGCACCCACGCGTGAAACGTGCGAAAAGATTATAATTCGCCTCTTCGTCGTTTGTCACTGCTTCTACGAACTCCCGCTCATTAAACACTTCTACAAACTCTTGCCTATTAAAGTGTTTGCTTAAATTGCAACTCACTTTGAAAAAATCGATCAAAATTGCGCGGAGAGACATTTTGAAGCACTTTACTTGACTAACCAACTAAAAGCGTACTAGACGACTTCAGTACGATCGGACAAGTAAGGACTAACTCTCTGCTATAGTATTACAGGCTATTTATAGTTGGAAATATTTCCAAAACCATCTAGAATAAAGGTGTGTCAAAAATTGTCTAGCTAGGATATTGGTTAACAAATTTGAGGCTTTCCCCACTCTCTACACACTCTCCCTTACCGATGAAAGCGTGAAAATTTTCGGTGAAAACTTATCTATGCCTTTACTCTTCCATTCTCGAAAACAAATTGTTTTATCTAAGGGCTTACAAAGAATTCTTTATTAGAAATTTCTATAGTAATGCTTTGTTCCAACATACATTTAGTAGGATTTATTACTACAACCAGAAAATTTATTGATTTATTGTTCCCAACACAAAAAGAGTTCGGTTAAACACACAATCGGTTTACACAAAAACACATTTTTATCTAAAAACTTACAAAGAATTCTCCATTGAATTTTTCTACTAATGTTATATGTCCCATTAACTAGAAGGATTTATTACTACAACTGGAAAATTTATTGTTTTATTGTTTCCAACACAAAAGAGATCGGTTAAATTTTACACAAAACATTTTTTCTAAAAACTTACAAAAGTTCCTCTATTGAATTTTTCTACTAATGATACATTACCAACATAGAAAGATTTATTACTACTACAACTCGGAAAATTTATTGATTTATTGCTTCCGGCAGAAGAAGAGCTTGGATAGATTTTTGTTGTTCCTTTATTTCTTAGAAATATTTTTATTTAAAAATTTTATAACTATTACACTTCTTGTATAAAATTTTTAGCCGATCTTTTTATTAACAAATTTTCTTAGCTCCCTATACATCAGAATTTATAGTTTAAACTAACAAAATCTAGAAAAGTCTAGAAAAATCTAGAGTTTTCTAATTTTTTTGCGCGCGCAGACTAATTTTTCTAAAACGACGCAAGCGAAGTTAACGTTTTGACTAACGTTACGAAGTCAAAATCATTCGAGTCCCATCGTTCGAAGCGACAAGACGTACACCAGTGAAAAAGTATAACTCTCACATCTGACTTTTCAATTAGTGTGTGTGTGTGTGTCTGCCGATATTACGAAGAAATAAGAACAATGGCTAGTCACAGAGAAGACGCTAATAATTCTGAGAAGCGGATGTTCACACGCGTTATTCCTGATAAAGGGATTTCCAATAAGGGACGCAACTTCGAGGGAAGAAACGAGCAATTACATATGCTGCTATCGACAACATATGGACTCAACAGCTCCCATACGAAGAGAATTCACGTGGGTTTGCAAGCAACATCCGAGGGGGTTTTCGTGCCGCTGGTCAAATTAACCGGCAACTGTGCGGACGGCGTTTATTTCGACGAGAAATCGTGGCAGCAGTTTCAAGAGAACATGGGACTCGTGAGCGAATATTTAAATGGAGAAACCAAATTAAAGTCGAATTCTATCTCCATTAACAATATCTCCGTCAATTTTACATCGGCCTACGGAGCAAGATCCATATTGCTGGCGTACAAGGAAAACGAGGAGAGTACTTCCACCGGGATGGATCAACGAACAGACGAGGAAAATTGTCCACCGACGAAGAAACGAAAAACTTTCGCAGTGGCAATTGTGATGCAGAAGCCTACATTTATCGGACTGAAAAATATTGCTAAATGTATCGATGCACATTTATCACAATTAAAATCAGTGGCTGAAAATGTTAACAATTGCGCGCGTTATCTTATTAAAGAAATAGAGTTAAATCTTCCTAACAATTATATAGATGAAGATATTGTGAAATTAACTCTCAGAGGAAATTACAACGACATCGAGCGTAATGTACGTACGCAAATAACCGATTTAACTTTCCTCGATATGTATTTTAATATAGTATTTTTAGAACTTATTTTGCTGCGCTTCACCGAAATCCGTCGTATAATTTTGTCAAATCGCGGATTGTAAATTTTATAACATTATTGTTTGAACAATTTGTATTTTTCCTATGAAGAAGAATTTGTAGCAATAAACATTTTTTGTAACTTCTACTTTCTTCTATTTTTCTTCAATCCTCACGTTCTCCGCAACAAATTCCTTTTCTCTTATTTTTTCAGAATTAGTTGAAGTCTACCTCGTAAATATTTTTCGAATGCGCTCAATAATAAAAACTTTTATTTAAAACGAAATAATTTTGTCACGTTACAAAGCGAACCTGTCCGTTCCTGTTTTGCCCTCTCCTTTCTCCAGAAAATAAGTTTCACGTATTTCATTGTTTCGAAAACTCTTTGTCCAGACCCAAGTCCTAAAAGAACACGGTCATAAATCATGAAAACTATTTTCTGAAAACATAAAAATTCCACTTTCCGTTTTCGGCATCTTAGCATCATATCCTTATTTTAGCTTAGCGTCGTCTACCACGTGCTCCCGCCAAAATGGCGCTGGACGACACTTCCGCTATTTTTCCTTGTGACTTAGCGTCGTCCACCACGTGCAGGCCCAAAAAGACGCTGGACCCTTTAGGCGGGAGAGCCAATCAGACGCTGGGTAGGTATGGGGTATCCAATCAGAACGCGCCATTTAGTTACTATTTTGATCCGACATTTTTGTTTCGTTGTCGTCCACGCCACGTGCATTCTCGAAAAAGTCACTAGACACTAGACACCCTAGGCGGGGGAGCCAATCAAAACGCTGGCTAGGTATGGGGTATCCAATCAAAACGCTGGCTAGGTATGGGGTATCCTATCAAAACGCTCCATTTAATTACTTCGTTACCCCCACCCTCTCACGGCAGCCAATCAGAGCGCTCCGAGGTCACGTGGGCAGACCGTCTGGCCACGCCCCTGGCGCCGACGGGGTCGGTGGTGGGGGTTTGTTTTGACGCCCCATACCTAGCCACTTACTACTCTTGTACATGAAACCGTCAACCGTACTCTTCTTGTTCGAACTAGAACATTGCGTCGAGAATGTGTATTTTCAACTATGCCAAAATGTTCATGGCGTAAGTGAAAAATTTAAACAATTTGTAACCATTTTGCGCCAAAATTGTATCACCGATAAATGTAATGCAGTTAGAATCTTGCGTGAATTTTATGATAAAAATTTGCTAATAGATTGTGAACTGTTGGCGTATGCTGCAGATAATATTATACACGATGCATTACATGAGAAATAAATGTATACATATTACTGTATCTAAAATTATCTTTCCTTCTGTCTACTGTTCCCTTGTCCACCGTCAGCGGTTTAGAATTACAGAGCGGTAAGTCTCGATAAGAATGCGCGTGCCGCACTCGTCGCGCGATCATTAAACGTTTTCTCATCTGTCTCATATAAATTATTAAATATTCTTCCTCTTATTTCCAATAAATAAATCACTTAAAATAATATTTTAAAAATGATCTATAATGAGTGGGAGCGAGAAGGCGAACGCGAAGAGGACACCCGAGAGAAATAGCCGAGTGTGAGACAAGACGTGAACGGATGACACACAGGTAAGAAGGTGAGTAGGGGACAAAAGGTAGGAGAGAGAGAGAGAGAGAGAGAGAGAGAGAGAGAGAGAGAGAGAGAGAGAGAGAGAGAGAGATTGATTGATTTTATTTATGCCCTAGTCAAGACTTTAGGCAAATCATGAATAACAAATAAATGAACATATAAAACTAAATATAAAAAAACAAAGTAAAGTTCAAGGAACAGTATAATAGCCGCGGATGTACAATATGCTGTAAATAAAAAATAGAAATACAGGAGATACACCCCCAGCGAAGGACGCAATAGGTCAATATAGAAATAGAAAATGAAATATAGTATTAAAGCATGCTACTCGTCCCCCGCGAAGGATGCTCGAGGAAGCAATACATAAATACCTAGACTATCTCGCAGGCAAAAACAGATAACAAAAATAATAGCATAAGAATTAAAATGTAGCTTAACTTACTTAATGTATGTACAGTGAGTTGACACCCTTAAACTAAATTGCACTTAAGAGAAAGAGAGGCCCACAGTAGAACTCTGAACAGAACGCAGTTCAAGCGAGAAAAGATGATCGTGGAGCTTTCTCTTAAATATGGCGATAGACGACGATGACACCACGTCGATAGGAAGCGAGTTCCACAAGTAAATGCCTGCGAGGTGGAAAGACGATACGTCTCAGTTCTATGAATAGGAACATGATAAGTGTGTGGTAGTGCTAAACGTGACGATCTTCTGATTGAGGGATCAGGATAGATGAAAATTTCGGAAAGATACCTAGGAGACATGTCATGAGCAATCTTGAACATTTCTATCCCGAGAAAGTATAAACGCCTATTTTCAACCGACAGCCACCCGAGTCGATGTCGGTAGGGCGTGATGTGTTCGTCTCGCCTTAAATTAAAAATAAAACGAATCGCACAATTAATGAGTCTCTGAAGTCTAGTGTTAAGCTCGTTAGTGACGTCGTTGTAGACGAGAGAGCAGTAATCCAACAAGGGCCAGATCAAAGAGGTCACAAGTTTTACGCGTAGATTATGTGATAAGGAGTTCTTATGGAATTTAAGTTTATGCAGCGTAAAATGTACTCTCTTGGAGATATGTGAGACGTGGCTTTGCCAAGATAAATCAGCGCTCATGAAGACTCCCAGGTTTCGCGTCTCACTAACAAATGGAATGGAAGTGCCATTAACAGAAATGAGAGGAAGATCATTGAGATTTATTTGCCGAACGTGTGTGTGATGCCTGCTTCCAAGTATCAAAACCTTAGATTTACTGAGGTTAAGAGATAATCCGTTAGTTGCAGCAAATTGGGAAATAACTCCCACATCATACGCCACAAGCTGCAAAGCAATATTCAGTTGACTAAGGAGACATCTACGATAGATTTGCGTATCGTCGGCAAATATCATGCGCTCTGTGAACCTGAGGAGGGCACCGATATCATTAATGAACAGGGAGAAGAGGAGCGGTCCCAAAACGGATCCCTGCGGAACACCAGAAGTGACGTACAGCCAATCAGAGAACTCCCCGTCCAGATCGACAACAGCTTGAGAGCGGCCCGTGAGGTACGAATGAATTAATCTAAGGGCCAGCTCAGAAAACCCCAATTTCCTTAATTTAGAAAGGAGTAGAAAATGACAGACAGTGTCAAATGCTTTGCTAAAGTCAAATAGGACAAGAATCAATACCTCACCCACGTCAACGCCACTCTTGAAATAGTCGAAGAAGGGCAGACTGGGTAGAATAACCCTTACGATAACCTGATTGTCGATCATCGAGAATATTATGGGAATTAATAAATTCCACGATTTGGCTGTGCAAAATTTTTTCGAATAACTTGGAGAGTTCGCATAGATTGGCTATAGGCCTAGTGTCCGAAGGAGAGGTAGGTGTTTTTACCTTGGACAGTGGGCGCAATATGGCACGTTTCCACAGCATTGGAAAATAAGCTAGTTTGAGACAACAATTGAAAAATGAAACTAGGAGATTGCCAATATGAGGCAAGGCCAAGGCAATGGCGTGCAGTGGTAGCTGGTCACAACCCGAGGCAAGAGAAGCGGAAGAGGAAACCATTAAGGAGCATAGATTTTCATGTGTTATCTGTGAAAAACTAAAAAGTGGTTCGTTGGGCTCTATAGACAAAATGATATCGAAAAATTGTGATTGAGAACAAGAAGGATAACGATTGGAGATAGAGGCATAATGGGCGTTCAGAAGATCACGAGAAAAGAAGTTAAGTGGTGAAGAGAGAGGTGATTCGATAAGACCAAGATTAGCAAGCTCACGCCATATTTTGGAAGGATCAGAAATAGTACTCAGTCTCTCCATATTGAAGTGCTCTCTGGCTCTTCTCAAGTCGAGCGTGAGTTCGTTCCTGAATAGCCTGTAAATATTAAAATCAAGAATGTTGCCAGATCTTCGCGCGATATTATAAAGCCGGTTGCGATATCGAATTCTGCAAGTGAGAGCATCAGTAAGCCAAGGCGCCGACGGACGGGTTACGCGAAAAGTGTGGATGGGAGCATGAAGGTCAAGGCTGGCAGTGATATCTTTGGTGATTGTATTCAGGAAGCCGTCTATATCAGGCTCATCAAGATTCATTTGGCCAAAATCATTTGGGAAAGATGAAGACAACATAGAAGTGAGAGTTTGAATGAATTTTTGCTCATCGAATTTCTTGTAGCTACGTCGAACAAGGGTACGATTAATAAAGGACGGAAGTTTAAATGAATAAGTTAACTCAATAAGATCGTGACCATTAATGAAGGGAGCATCCGACTTGCGAAACGATGAGACTTTATCCAAGTTGTCGACTATAAAAACATCCAACCATGAATTAGAAGAATGAGTATGAAAAGTCGATTGTGACTCAACAATATTAAGCGACAATTGCGAAACTATACTCCTAAGGTGATTGGATTCGTATGATGAAGCAAGTAGATTGCAGTTTAGGTCGCCCGTAATGATAATGTTTTTATAATTATGCATAAATGTGGTAAGGGTGTCAACATATTTACTGAAGTTACTACCTCTCGGTCTACGATACATAGAAGTGAATAAAAGAGGTCCACCTGCACTGCATCGAATGTCAAGAATGAGAAATTCAGGCTCATTCGAGAAGGCGGAAGGCGACGACGCCAAAACTCGCGCACGCAACGAATCGTGAATATAACAAGCTACTCCACCCCCCTCCCTGCCCTCTCTATCTGCCCGTAACAAATAGTATCCGGGGATACGCACTAAATCGTCTGAAATATGTGAGTGAAGCCAGGTCTCAGAAATTGAAATGACGTGAAGAAAATTAGACGCTAAGAAGGCCTGGATTGACTCTAGATGGGCAGGAAGGGAGCTGGCGTTGAAGCAAGCAACTTTGATGTGATCACACGAAGCAGGAGGAACAACATCCGCCACAGCAGGTCACTTAAGCTCAGCTAGATCAGCCTCGGAGGCTATCGAAATTGGAGGCAGACCATGGTCCTTGCGGACAAAAATTCGTCCGTCACTACTCCACACATGCCTAAACGACAACTGCTTTGCCTTGACTCGCGTTTGACGCAACAACTTGTAAGTGTGAACCGGAAGCAATTCGTTGACGTAAATATTACCGGGTATACTCGTCGAGAAAACGTCACTAATAGTAAGTCGGCGCTTGCTACGCGTTATCTTAATGATGTGGTCGCGAATCTCACGTGACTTGAGCGCAACTATCACCGATCTCCTACGACCCGCAGCGTCAGCCTGAATGGCTGAAATGGACCTCGACGCAGCATCACGCGCCACCGGCACATCACGCGCCGCAACATCGCGAGTCTCCAGAACATCCGAAGCCAGCTGAGGCACTCCGAGTGTAAGGAAAACACTCTTAACTAGCTCACTAGATGTTGCGGCTAAAGTGCATGGAATGCCCGAGATGATAATGTCGGACGTTCGGGGGACCCGTGGTGCCGCAGACGACTCGCCGTTAACACTCCGGGAGCACAGCAGCCTCGCACTCTGAGCCTCCAACGCGGCAATTCTCTCGCCGTGACTCGCGACAACCCTCAAGACATCAGGTATTTGGTCGAGTTTGCTTGCGAAATCGGTATTCACGGCCTCCTGACGACTAATAAAAGCAATAAACTTCTCGTCCGACTTCTCGAGCACGGCAGTGAACTTCCTGTCCAACTCATCCAATCAGGCTGCAAATTTTTTGTCGGATTCCTCAAGTCTGGCAGCAAACTTTTTGTCTGATTCCTCGATCTTAGACAGAATCGTAGACAGTAACAGTGCATCGGTAGACTGCAACTGTGCACCTGAAGGAGATGCCACATCAGTGAAATCGAATGACTGCATACCCCCGTCAGTCTGCGGCGTAAGCGGAGTGTCCGATGACGCCGCTAGAGCTTTACAGCAGTGGTCCGCGTATTTGGTCACGGAGTACGGCTTAATACAGCCGGGATGAAACAGCTTCTTGCACTCAGAGAGAGAGAGAGAGAGAGAGAGAGAGAGAGAGAGAGAGAGAGAGAGAGAGAGAGAGAGAGAGAGAGAGAGAGTTTGAGTTTGAGTTTGAGTTTGTTTATTATGCCATAGTCAAGACTTTAGGCAAAAAAATGAAAAATACAAGGATATACATGAAGTAAGCCAGAGTAAAATAAAAATAGGACAAAAATTAGAATAAGTAAGAACTAAAAAGATACAGAAATAGATGAGATAATAATAATAAAGCAGTGAGCAAAAGCGGAAACAATGAAGATAATAATGACTAAATTGCGAAAAGTAATAATATTGTTTCCACTTCAGCAAGTGCTTAAGAACTAAATTTAGTGAACAATATTACTAACTGAAATAATGCTGAAGAAATAAAAATCAGCAGAATTCAGTTGTGCTCTCTCTCCAACAACAAACGCAGAAAACTTTGATACTTAAAACTATTTAAGACGTAGGAGTAGCGACGATTTATATACAATGACTAGGTAAGCTTAGACTAAATGTACTTACACCAATCACGCACTAACGCTACACTGTACATAGACATTAGATAGCCCCAAGGTAGAACCTCAACCTGAACCGAGCTCCAGTGTAAATAAATGGCGATTAAGCTTCAGCTTAAATTCATTTAGAGACGAAGACGACACCACGTCGGAAGGAAGCGAATTCCATAAGTAAATACCTGCTAGGTGAAAGGACTGGTGGTAAGTCTCGGTTCTGTGAATAGGAATTTGGAAAGTACTAGGCAGTGCTAGCCGTGACGATTGTCTAATCGAGAGATCAGCTCTAACAAAGGTCTCAGAGAGGTAGCTAGGAGACATACCATTATGTATCTTAAACATTTCGATGCCAAGGAAATAGAGACGTCGATTTCTAACAGACAGCCACCCTAATTGGTGGCGGTAAGGAGTGATATGTTCGTCTCGTCTCAAATTGAAGATAAACCGAATCGTGCAATTGATAAGCCTCTGCAGTTTTGTGTTAAGCTCATCAGTAACATCATTGTAAACAAGAGTGCAGTAGTCTAACAGGGGCCAAATCAATGCAGACACGAGTTTTACACGCAATTGCAAAGATAAGGAGTTTTTGTGAAACTTGAGCTTGTCCAGCGTGAAGTGTACACGCTTAGAAATGTGAGCAACGTGGCTATTCCAGGATAGATCGGAGCACATAATGACACCTAGATTCCGAGTCTGAGAGACAAACGGAATAGAGGTACCACCAATAGAGATGAGAGGTAAATTGTGGAGATCTATTTGGTCCACGTAACGCTTGCTACCGAATATTAATACTTTGGATTTCTTAAGGTTTAGAGACAATCCATTTGTGGTAGCATATTCAGAGATGACTCCGACATCGTGGGCCACTAGCTGCAAAACTACGTTCAACTGACCAAAGAGACACTTACGGTAAATCTGAGTGTCATCAGCGAAAATCAAGCGTTGGGTAAATCTAAGAGACGCACCGATGTCATTAATGAAAAGGGAAAAGAGGAGTGGTCCTAAAACTGAACCCTGAGGCACACCGGAGGTGATGGATAGCCAATCGGAGAATCCACCAACAAGATCAACGACCGCCTGAGAGCGACCAGTGAGGTACGAAAAAATAAGTTTGAGGGCAAGATCAGAAAACCCTAGTTTCCTCAGTTTAGACAGAAGCAAAGGATGAAAAACAGTGTCAAAAGCCTTGCTGAAGTCAAAGAGGACAAGGATCAATACCTCACATGCGTCAACGCCACTCTTAATATCGTGAATTAGTCTAAGAAGGGCAGACTGGGTGGAGTAACCCTTACGATAACCAGATTGACGGTCGTCGAGAATATGGTGCAAATTAATAAAGTCAACAATTTGGCGGTGAAGGATTTTTTCAAACAGCTTAGAAAGTTCGCACAAGTTGGCTATAGGTCTCGTTTCAGAGGGAGAGGTAGGTGATCTAACTTTAGAGAGAGGACGCACTATAGAGCGTTTCCAGAGAGATGGGAAATAACCCAGATTGAGACAGCAGTTGAAAAAAGAGGTCAAAAGGTTACCAATATGAGAAAAGGCCAAGGCGATAGCAAAGAGAGGTAATTGATCGTAGCCTGAGGCAAGGGAAACAGAAGGTGAAGAAGCCATCAAGGAGCGAAGATTATCGTAGGATATTTCAGTGAAACTAAAATGTGGTATATCAGGCATAGTGGATAAGATGATATTGGAGAATTGAGATTGTGAACAGGAAGGATAGCAATTTGAGACAGAGGAATAATGGGCATTCAGGAGATCACGTGAAAAAAAGACAAGAGGTGAGGAAAGAGGCGATTCAACTAAACCAAGGTTGGTAAGTTCACGCCAAATCTTGGACGGATCAGAAGCTGAGCTCAATCTATTCATATAGAACTTCTCTCTGGCTCCCCTTAAATCAAGCGTGAGACGATTCCTGTAAAGCCTGTAAATGTGAAAGTCAAGAATGTTGCCTGATCTACGCGCAGCATTAAAGAGACCGTTGCGATGCCGAATTCGGCTTAAGAGGTCGTTGGTAAGCCAAGGCGCTGACGGACGAGTCACACGAAAAGAATGAACAGGAGCATGTAGATCAAGGCTAGTAGTAAAATCGTTAGTAATAGTGCTAAGGATGTTATCAATGTCAGACTCGCTCGGGCTTGTCGAACCAAAATCAGACGGGAAAGATGTAGAGAGCTTAGTAGTAAGAGTATGAACGAACGCTTCCTCGTCGAATCTCTTGTAGCAGCGTCGAACTAAGGTGCGATTAGTGAAGGACGGGACCTTGAATGAATACGATAACTCGATGAGATCGTGACCATTGATAAAAGGAGCGTCAGACTTTCTAAAAGATAAAACCTTGTCCAAGTCGTCGACTATAAAAACGTCTAACCATGAGTCTGAGGAGCTGGTATGAAAAGTCGGCCCAGAATCGACGATATTAAGTGACAACTGTGAGACAATGCCTCTAAGGTGATTAGATTCATATGATGATGCGAGGAGGTTAGAATTCAAGTCACCCGTAATAATGATGTTCTTATAACTATGCATAAATGTACCCAGATAGCCAAACCTGAGCAGCAGATTCCAAGCAGAGTCTGCATTAAATTTTTGGTATCAGAAAGGCAACAAATTGCACGCGGAAACTGCTCTATCAGACGATGTTGTCAAACTGTAGCCAAAAATGCGACAGAGCCTGCTGACAGGCAATGTGAGCAGATTGGCAGCAGAAACCGCACAGAGCCTGCACACATACTTGGCTGCAGATTGACAACAAAAATCGAGCAGAGCCTGCGCGCATGACTTGAGAACAGAGTGGCAGCAAAAACCGAACAGATCCTTTCCGTGATAGTTTGCAACGACGCCACTAAGCGGCGCATAATGGTAAGACTAACTCGTAAATAAATTTCTGTTGAGGGCTAATATAAGCAGGCTTTCTGCGAAGCAAAATCAAACATCCGCGAGACATATCTTTGTCAGCAATACAACGCAAGGCTCAACCAAAATTGCTGCAATGATATAGATATGCAAAATAATATTTTTCAAAGTAAGATGCAAAGTATATTGTGTGTATAATGTATATTTTTCAAATATTAAAAAAATCTTTCTAACGTGAAACAATTAGGGGAGACCGGGGCTAGACCGCTAGTTTTTTTTCGATGCCGATTTTTAACAACAAAATAAATAATTTAAGTTAAAATTGGTATACCACTGTAAAGAGTGAACCTTTAGCTACAAAATTTATACAGGAAATTTTTATCTGCGTCGCTTTGTTTAACCGGTATAGAGCAAAAACGACAACGGTGCAAAAATTGAAATCTCAAAAATGCCGGGGTTGAACCGTTACCCCCCCGGGGTAAATCCGTTACACTGCATTTTCAATACATATACGTACATCTAATATACGTACATCTATCCTGAAAAATGATAGGATACATTTTAATAATTGTTTTTTAAGAGAAAAATAAAAATTTATTTCAAATTTTTATGCGAAACATTAAAAAATAATTGTTTTACCTATTCCATAAAACAATCAAGGCACGTGAATACAGATCCTGACAAGCGCACGCATGTGTTGTGTGCCCTACGCTCGCACGCAATGCACTGTTTCCCATATGCTCTGCTTGTCAACTTCTTTGAGCACACGCAGCACGTATTATCCAAGTCTTCGTCAGAATCCGACCGCTGCTGCTTCCTTGATTTCAATTTACGCCCACTCGTCGAAGGCTGCGGTTCTGTTTGTGTGGCATTTTTTTTTCAAGTCGTTCAACGTGCTTCTCCGGACATCGAATTGTTTTGCGGCTGCGGAAACGCTCATTTTATCTTTTCTCACCGCAAGAACTGCCTTCTTGAGTTGCTTCTTGTCGACGGGAGTCGTTTTGCGACGAAACGTGCGTACCATTTCCCTCCTATACAAACTGACGCACGTGCAAGGGAAGACAGAATCACGCTCGAGGGAAACCTAACCTGAAATCGCTGTGAGCTGAAGTCGTGCGCCCGGCACGCCACAGTGACGAGACTGGCGGACCAGCCCCGGGTGCTTACTGGCGGATAAGCCCCAAACATAAGTTTCAGGTTTGATCGCCCACGAAATATTAGACATCAACGATAATGAAAAAACTACACTGGATTCGTGTTCAGCATGCATTACTCTTTATAATCACTTACTTTGAGATTCGGTGATACAATAATATTCAAGATATTACAAAATTTCCACGCGCAGAAAATTTCACTTTCACCTTCCGAAAACACGTTTGCCCTCGTAAAAATCATAACACGGCAGGTAACCTGCCGAAACTCCGTTGGTCACATGGGTACCATAAGCAGCGTTTACAATGTTAATAGCGAGTTCGCACAATATACAGGTTCCGAGATATTTGATTTTGCGGATTTACCCCGTTAGCGGTCTAGCCCCGGTCTCCCCTATTGCTGATTGGGTTAAACATATTTTATTTTTCGAAGCAATATTTCTGATAGAAAGATTTTACAAATATTAATGTATATATTTATTTGCAATCTTTTAAAAATATTTTCGAAAATATTTTTCTGACATAATCTGGCGGACATAGAAACATTTAAAAAATATTTTTGTAAATTATTTTAATCTTTCTAAAAAATATTTAAAAAATATTTAAAAAATATTTTGTGCTGTATGGGTATGGACAAAGTCTGCTCGGTTTTTGCTGCCAATCTGTTCTCAGGTCGAGCGCGCAGGCTCTGCTCGGTTTTTGCTGCCAATCTGCTACCAGGTTGTATATGCAGGCTCTGCGCGGTTTCTGTTAGCAATCTGCTTACATTGCCTGTCAGCAGGCTCTGTCGACAGAACACGAGCTTAATGCGGACACAGATGGCTATGGTTTTGGTGTGGGATTTTGATCAAATTTGCTGCCAATCTGCGCGCATTCTGCTAACATTTTGCTATCTGGGTAGTGAGCACGTCAATGTAATTACTGAAATTCTTGCCTTTCGGTCTACGGTACATGGTGGTGAATAAGAGAGGCTCACGCGTGCCATAACGGATGTCGAGAATAAGATATTCGGGTGCATTCGAGAAAGCGATAGGCGACGATGCCAGAACGCGTGCCCGCAATGATTCATGCACGTAACACGCAACACCGCCTCCCTCCCTACCCTCTCTGTCTACACGCAACAAATAATAGCCAGGGATACGCACTAGATCGTCGGAAATATGTGAGTGAAGCCAGGTCTCAGAAATCGAGATAATGTGAAAAAAGTTAAACGATAAAAAGGCCTGGATTGACTCAAGATGAGCAGGAAGGGAGCTAGCATTGAAGTGAGCGATCGCGAGACAATCGTGTGAAGCAGACGGAATACGGCCAGAATCAACAATAAGTCACTGAAGCTCGGCTAGATCAGCCTCAGTAGTGATAAGAATTGGAGATTGACCATGGTCTTTTCGGACAAACATCTGGCCATCTTTGCACCATACGTGCTTAAAAGATAACTGTTTGGCCCTTACACGAGTCCGACGCAACAAGTTATAAATATCCGTAGGAAGTAGCTCGTTAATATAAATGTACCCGGGGACATCTCCAGAGAAAACATCGGCGACAGTCAATCGACGCTTGCGGCGCATAGCACCAAGAATAAAGTCACGAATCTCTCGCGACTTAAGTTTAACAATAATTGATCGCGGTTTAGCAGTACGATCAGATGCAGAAACAGTGCTAGGCGCCACATCACGCATCGCAGACACGTTGCTAACCCCCACCTCTCGAGTCTCAAGAACATCAGAAACAAGCTGTGATGTACCCAGCGCGCGAAAAACACTAGTAACGAGCTGTTCAGATGTGTCGGTTAGAGAACCTGGTATCCCGGAAATGACAATATCGGAAGTTCGTGAGACTCGAGACGAAGGAGATCGCGGAAGACGAGAAATATTCAGGTCGCCCTCCAATTCACTCCTCAATTCACTCTTCAAGTCGCTCTTTAAACAGTTCTTTAAATCGCGCACTTCATTCGCAAGAGCAGCACACAGGTGCTCCAACTCCGCGATACGCTGACTGTTGCGGTCGACACAATTAGCTAAGTTATTAAGTTGATTGAGTTTGTCATCTAGGGAGGAAAATCGCGCCTCAGATCGGGCTTCGGATAACTTCATCTGCTCCACAAGCTGACGCAAAAGCGCATTAGTCGTGTCGTCAGTCACTGATTGTGGCAGCGCATTCGTCGTGTCATCAGTCCCAGATTGAGGCAGCGCACAGACACCAGCAGGAGCCGCACTGGTGAAGTCTAACTGCTCAGTACACTCAACCCCCGGTGTAAGAGGGGCAGTAGATGAGGCAGCCAATGGTAAGCGCGGCTCAACGCCGTCGACATCCGATCCTGGATGCAGCGAAGCCGCGAGATCCAGGCAGCACTGCTCGGCATATTTGTATTTGGCGGCATACGCCTTGACGCAGCCAGGATGAAATAGCTTAGTGCACTTGCACTCAATGGCGGCCGTCGCAACTGTTTTCTTGCACCTGATGCACACGCGCTGCATGGTCGAACAGCTGACAGCAGCAGAGAGAAGAACCAAAAGCACGGCGGTCGAGTGGGTAACGGATGGTGGTGCGCCACAGGGCCCACAGACAGAGAGAGAGAGAGAGAGAGAGAGAGAGAGAGAGAGAGAGAGAGAGAGAGAGAGAGAGAGAGAGAGAGAGAGAGAGAGAGAGAGAGATTGACTGATTGATTGATTGAGCTTTATTAGCCTTCTCGGCTATTTTTTACATAAAATATCCTTAACTTAATTCCTCTACATGAGGTACAATAAAATCTCTTAACCTACGTTTGAATGGTTCAATTCTTTCGCATTGCTTAATTTCTATCGGTAGGGCGTTATACATATTCAAACCTTCATAAAATAGACTTTTCTGCGCGCTTCTCGTCCTGTGATATTTAATTCTAATATTCTCAGCCTGCCTCGTTTGCCGTCCACTCACATCTCCTACTAATTCTATCCTATTACTTAAATGTTTAGGCATAATGCCTCTTACTATCTTAAAAATAAAAGTGCATACATTGTACGTTAGCCTCTGTCTTACATTCATAAACTTAAGGGTTTGCAGCATCAATTCAACCTTGTATATCGCGAGCATTGTAATATGACTCTCATTGCACGGTTTGTGCCACTTGCAGTCGATTCAGTTGCGTTTCACCCATGCCTACTAATAACGTTGCGCAATATTCAAAATGAGGCGCTATAATAGACTTATACACAGTACATCTAGTGTACACCGATATATCATTTCCTATTCTATTCAGAAAACTTACTTTTTTCCCTATCTTCTTTAACATATAATCACAGTGATCCTCCCAGCGGAGTTTACTATCAATCATTACACCCAGATGTTTCGCTATCTCGACACGTTCTATTATAGTACCATCCAAACTTTTTACTATTATATCTGTTTTTATGTATTTCTTTCCTTATACTTCTAATTATCATATATTTGGTTTTATCTGCATTCATTTTTAACAAATTCACATTCATCCATTCTTCAAGTATACCGAGCACCATATTTAATTTTATTTCTAATTCCTCACAACTTTCTCCTGTTACACTTGCGGTCGTGTCATCTGCAAATAATCTAAATATACTTCCCTCCGGACAGACTTTAACTATATCATTTATATACAAAATAAACAATAGAGGTCCTAATACGGATCCTTGAGGTACGCCATATATTGTCTCAATTATTTTAGAACATATATCATTGAATCTAACTTGCTGCTTTCTATTACTTAAATATGATATTATCCATTCCAATACCACTCCTCTTATTCCATACTGATATAATTTTTCCACTAATCTTACTCTATCAATTGTTTCAAACGCTCTCCTGAGATCCAGAAATAATACTTCTACCATTTTTTCTCCTCAATTATCAATTTCCATTCCTCGATCAAACTTTGAATTGCTGTCTCACACGACTGCTGTTTCCTAAAACCCGATTGGTATTCGGTTAATATTTCATTATCTTCTATAAATTTATCCAACTGTTTTTTAACAACTAACTCTAACACTTTTTCATATATCGGTAACATATTAATCGGTCTTATACTCGCTCGCTTTTTTTGGTTTGCTTACCTTTGGTATCGGTATTATCGTGGATGTTTTCCATCCTTCTGGAAATTTACCTGTCCTAAGCGAATCATTTATTACACCTACAAACTCATCTTTTATTACAGGTAGCACCATTTTCAATATATTACTATCTATCCTTCCTCTGTTCCGTTCTTTCGTGGTAGTTCCCTAACAATTTGTTCCAGGTCTCTTGCAGTAATTGGCTCAAAATTTTCCATAATTCCCTTATTCTCAATTACGTAATAGATCTTTTACCCGTGCCTTTTGTCCCCTTATTACTAATAGATTGCACAATGTTACTAATACTTTTTACATAATATGTATTAAATTTATCCGCTATATTGCATTCTTCCAG